>JAJEJO010045723.1:52584-80040 GCA_020662805.1 Glaucomys volans
GTTTTTTGTGGATTTTGGAAAACAGTCACTTATCAAATAAGTTTCTTGGAGTTGCTTCTTCCAGGCTGTGGCTTGTCTTTGCATTTTATTGAAAATCTTTCACAAAGACTAAATTTTTAATTTTAATGAAGTCTGGTGTATCAATTGTTGTTTTGATTCAATCCTTTTGGCATTGTACCTAAAATGTCTTTGCCAAACCAAGGTCAACTAGATTTTTCATAGTAATTTCCAGGAATTATCTACCTCTATATTACATTTAGGTGATTTTGGGATAACATTTTTGAAGTTTTCACTTTTTTACATCTATGTTTCTTGTGATTTCGGCATAATTTCTAAGGAAACTATATTTTAAAAAAATATTGCCTTTGTTCCTTTGTCAAAGATCAGTTGACTCTACAGTCATCCTTTGGTATCCATAGGAAATTGGTTTTAAGACCCTCTCAGAGACCAAAATCTGTGTGTTCTCTGATATCTTATTTAAAATGGCATAGTATTTGCCTGCAACTTGTTTACATTCTCCTACATGCTTTAAATCATTTCTAGAAGACTTCCAAACCTAGTACAGTGGAAATATGTCAACACTCATTATACTATGTTAATTAGCAAATGAAGACAAGGAAAAAAGTCTCTACCTATTGAGTGGAGATGGCAGTTTCTCCCCCTAATATTCTCTGCTCATGATTGGTCGAGTTCATGGATACAGAGGCCAACAGCATTTATGTGGATTTGTTTCTGGCCTTTATATTTTGTTCCATCAATGTATTTGGACATGAATGGGGGTAGACAGTGTTCAACCTGGTATATATGTGGTCACTTTTGAAAGGAAAATGTGGCATGGATGAGGAATGTAGAAACCAGGCAAGGAGATCCACGTGTAAAAGTTATATTTGCCAGTCAGGGTCTGACAAAGGACATCATTCAGGAAAAGCAAGAGAGGCAGGAAAAACTAACCTCTGATGTATTCTATGGGGCAGTTTGGACAGATTGCATAAGGCCTCATGAGTGGGTATGAGCTGCTTGCATAAGACTGTCAGGAGAAATCAGGGGGTGTTCTGATGAGATGGTTAATGAGAGGTGGGAAGGGGAGGTTGCATTTTAACTCTTGTTCTCTGTAAGTACCCCTCTAGGGTGGGAAGGCAACTTATGGTAAGAATTTAAACTGGCTGCAAAGATGCTAAGCCTTGGACCTAATGTTTCTCCCTTTTTTTTTATATTGGGCTGGGATGTGGGTGGAGATTGCTCTTCTAGCTACTTCAGTTGGAGTGGGGCATAGTCTCAAGATGTTAGGGGTTGGGAGGTCATTAGGATGCTTATGAGGATCTGAATCTGGAGCAATGGCAATATTTAGAGGTAGTCATCATCCTTGGATAAATGTTTGTATACCATCTTGGTTCGCTCCAGGATGGTTTCCTGGAGACTTCTGAAGAGACAGAGACCTAAGAAAGCCAAGGTTATTATGGCAGTCAGTGGACCTAAGAGAGGAAGTACCCAGGACAGAAAGGGGTTCCAAGAGGATGAAGAGAGAGGGGAAAGGGTAGACCCAAAACCCTTTTATTGGATATTTGTGGTCAGATCTTGAAAGGTTTGTATATTTTGCTCAATTTTCCCAGATTGATTGATACAGTAACAGCATTGTTCCTTGAAAAAGAAACAGGTTCCACTACTTTCAGCTGTGAGGAGGTGCAGAGCCCACCTATTCTGCAAGACCTCCACAAGAGAGGAAACTTGGACCTAGAGTATGCTCATGCTTCAGTGGAAGTCTGAATGTATTTGGCCACCTCATCACTCAGTTGTTCTAATTGTTTGGCTAGGGTTAAGCTGTGTCCTAGGGTCCCCACCCAAAAAGTCCTATGGAGGTGAAGGAGGTGGTTAGAGTGATGCCACTGGAACTGGAAGAAAGGCTGTTCACCTTTGTCAGGTGTTTGGAGTGAGATTTAGCATAAATTCTGGATAACTATAAAGAGTGAGTTGAGGGGTGAGCATAACCAGTATTCAGGGTCCTATAGTGGAGGGGTTGATGCAAGTACCTAGAGATTGTGAACATTGACTAATGTACTAGTGCTTGGAAAACAATTTTCCAGTGTCAAAACCGAACATGATCTTCTAAAATACCAGGACTCATATACCTCAAGAGCATATCAGGTAAAATATTTGGGACCCTATTTTCCTTATCAAGGATGTCGTGTCCCATTTAAATTTATAATACACTCCCCATGATTTCAGGAGTTTGGGTCCTCTGAAGCCTAGCAAGCATGATTAACTTTGGAACCATAATTTCCTGATGTTATAACCATCTCCATCTTGATTGACAAACTACACAAAACAAGTGCAGAGATAAAATTAACAGCACAGTTACAGCCAGTAATCCAGTTCCTTGTGTAGAAAAGTATTTAAAAGAGTTAAGAGAATAAATTCTTTCAGGTAAACTGTTTCAAATTTCTTCATTATTAAAAGTAGGTGTTTTTGCATTGACCAGGACCAGAACTTGAGATTGTAATTTTAACACATCCAAAGAGGCATTATGTTCTTGAGTTTGCCAGTTCAGTAAAATTTTTAAAATGTTGAAGGAAATGAGTTGCTGGTGTCTGCTGGTGCATTGCACCACTGCTGTAGATGGAGAGGTGATTATCCCAGCCAAGACTACAATGTCAGCTATTACCCTTCAGATATAATATTTAGCATTTTTCCAGGGAGTCAGGTGGCTACTGGCCTTTTGGGAAGCATAAAAATTTGTCCTGAACTCTATCACATAGTCTGATTGGCACATTGTTGAAACATACAGTTTTCACATTTAACATAACATGTTTTGTGAGGCATTCTACTGTACTTGAATAAATCCAGACAGTAAAGCATAGGTATTTAATACACCTTCTGTGAGAAAGGACTCTGTAAGGAAGGAAATACTAAGATGGGTAACACTTTAAACTTGTTATATTTAAAATCACTGTTTCAGATTTTGTAAAGCCTCCTAAGTCAGGATTATTTTCCATTTTCCAGGTGGTCCTAGAGCTGTTTAACCTTGCTTCTCATCACTCCTGATTGTTTTACATGGAAACAGCATTCTTCCCTGATTGACAGATGTCAGGGAGTCCAAGTGAGTTTGTGGAGTCAGTACCAAATCATTGACTTGCTGTATATCTTCAATAACCTGTGCTGATTATTTTTATAGTGAATACAGGTTCCTAATCTTGTAGCTCATGTGTTAATCCTGGTGGATGTCCTTAGCCCTATGAGTAAGGGAATGAGTAGGGGGTGGGGTTCCTGCATCTGGCATGTGCTGTTATTGGAATGGGTGGGTTTTGGTCATAGAGTAAAGTGTCAGTTTGAGGAGTAATTTTGGTAGGCAGGGATAAATGTGAATCAAAGGAAAAAAACTCAGAATTTGGGGATATCAGGACTGTGGGACTGACACAAGTGTAGGTCTTAAGTTCCAATAAAGGAGCTATTGTCTTTCTTTTTAAACCCAGTTATGGTTGTATTTTGGTTATAACTATTTTTGGTAGGTGTTCAAGACCAGGCTGGTCAAATTGACCTTATCCCTATCTACTGTTAAGAGCCAGCTGAGTTCCTACAGGGGTCACTCTTGGGTAAATTAAGAGCAGCTTCTGAGCTCTTTCAGTGCCATCTGCTAGGTAGGGTCTCCTTGATGAGGTGGCTTTCCTGGGAAGCATTACGGATGTCTCCCTTTTCCAACGACCCTCCTCTTTGCATCAGGTGCACTGATTGGCTTTTTGTCCTCCAGTGGGTCTCACTTATCTCCCTGATTGGGAGGTCATGTGGCCCAGAGTTGCAAAACTCCTTAGAAAAGTTCTCCCATTCCCTTTGTTCATGCTGACTCAGATGACAAGAGCCAAATACTGGTTTACTTGTTCCTTTTGTATTAATCTTGATCTTAAACCTGATCTTAAACATCCAGCAAGGTAGTTTCACCAGTCTTAAAGTAAGAATACTGGGCTTTAACTTTAACGTATAACCTTACAGTCATCCACCCTTTTATTTAATTGGGATCTGTATTAGTACTGGACATTACCATTATATACTATCTTCACTGTAGGTGATGGCTTATTATCTCAAGTTAACCTAGGTTGTGTGTTCTTGAAGCAGGACCTCTGCAAAACATTAACAAGTAACAATTTTACAAAATGAAATTAGCAAGAGTAAAAATGTATTCAGCTTGCATAATTACTATCTTGAATATTTACTGAGTTTTATGTTAGATTTCGTATTTGAGATTACAAGAAAAATGATTCTTTCAAATACAGCTTGGAGCCTGGACTACTTTGGAGTCATTCTAACATGCAGTGAGGTGGGAGGCACAGCCTTATCTCAGGTTTGGTGGGGCTCTTCTCAAATCTTAGGTAAAGCATTCTAGTTGTGAAGTTGATCTTTGCCTCTTTCTTAAATGTCATTTTACCAAGTTTACATATATTGTTTCCTGAGTTTATATGAACATCACTTAACACAATATAACACTATATCTAAAGCATGAATCAGAGAAAGGCTGAGAGGGGTTGTAATTTTCCTTTTGTGTGGAAAAGTGGCAAAATGCTTTCATATTTCATGATATTAACCTTTAAAGAGATAAGGCTCTCATTGTCTTTTAGAAATACATTTACATTTTTATCCCAGTGTAGAAGGGAACATAAGGCTCAATTACAGTTACAGAACATTAGATGATATAAGAAAATCCCCCCAAAAATTCACTATTCTCATAAGTTTAAAATTACCATTACAGACTAGTTTAGTTTGAAGAATAGCAACTTGATAAATTTTCTGCTTTAAAGACTTGTGTACCTGTGTACCTGGGAGATATGAACACATATATGATGCCATAGTGAGGTTTTTATATTAATTATGTTCAGCTTTTAAAGAAAAATTCAGACACTGTAATGTAGCTCTATATTTTAACAGTTGTTGAACCTTAATTGTACAAACCCTAATTTTTAAGAATAATTGTTTTAAAGCATAAGACTTAATAGACACAATGTTAAGAGTAAATTAATGTTGTTAAGAAATTCTTGTCATTTTAACATATTGATTAAACTTTGGTTTATATCAGCACATTAACATTTGACCTTAGGGAAAAACCTTAAATAGCTTTTACTGATTGTTTCACATACATATAACCAACTTAGTTACACGCAAACTTGTTGAAATTTGTCCTTTACTACATGTAAGTCTACAGGTCGACTTTCTTAGCACTTATTTAGACCCTCATGAGTTTCATAACACAAAGACTTTCTTACCCAGAAACCTTATATTTCTCCTTCTATTAAATGTATTTCCATTCCTAGAACCTTCTATTTTCCCTTTTTGATCTCTTGACCCCTCTTTGTTCACATTTTGAAACAACCCTTAAGAAATTTCTGAATTTAAATCAATTACTCCATTTTAATGAGAAGAAATAGTTTATGTTATTTATAGTACTCTAAGTGAAACAGTTGAAATTTTTGAACCCCTTGTACATAGAATCACATCTGTGTATTTGCCAATTTATGAAAATGAAAACAACATTCAAGTATATCACCCCATGGAATTCAAGAAGGTAAGAGTACTTTGCTATTTTTTTTAGCTGTGGGAAGCCATTCTTATTTAACATAATCAGACTAGATTGAGCCATGTGACACGGAGGCCTGGCTTCTAGGAACTGCCAGGAGGTCAGTGGTGCTGCATGGGAGTGGTTCTCTGTCTCCTTCTGGATTTATCCCTTAAGAGAATGGCTCCCCTAACTCCACCTTATGCTGTTCATCAGACAAGAAGCTCCTCCCAGTTCTTGCCCCCTTTTACCTGTCTGTCTATAAATAAAAGAGAGTTGGACAAGGAGTTGTTGAACATTGTTGTAAAGGGGCCAGAACAGGTATGATCAGAACCATTTTGGCCCCTCTCATATAGAAAGAGTATTGACTCCTGTGTGTTTATTGAGTAGATAAATTTTTTGGATAATTGAGTGAAATACAGCCAACATCCTCCTCCTGCAACTAACCCTTTTCTCCTGCAAGTGGGACGTGGCAGAGAGGACCCTGACAGTGAGCATTTTGACTTTGGCATTTAATCAGATGTTTCTAACAAACACACTTAAAAAGAATAATCTTGTATGTCAAATCTAATTAACTTATTAACTGTAAGAATCAAGGCATGAGATAGTGTTTTGGACAGCATTCACCTCTTCCTTGTTGAAGAAAAATGCTAGAAATATTGGATTTATACCTGTACATTGTCATCTGTGTGCCCAATGTAAACTGAACATTTTAAACCATGTGAATTAAAGGTGCTTGGATCCATTTTTAAAATTTTAATTCATGAGCAGTCATGATGGGTCAATTTTGGTATTGCATGAATATACATAGACAGACAACACTGTATACACATAACACAAAAGCAAAGGCCTTGTAGCTTTTGGCAGGTGAATCTCCATTGCAACATTATAGATACAAAAAAAAAAAACCTCTAGAGTTAAATAAAAATAGAACAGATCAGAAAAAAACATTATCCAAGATATGTAGGATCAAAATTGTGGGCTCAAAAAATGTAACATTTAAGAAAAGCAAAAAAAAAAAGAGTTCTAAAAGAAAAAATAATAATGGTCATTAATTATTTTAGTAAAATAGCATGAGAGAGTGAGAAAGAGAGAGAAATTCAGAGATGGAGAGAGAGGAAGGAACAGAGGGAGAAAGAGCACAAGAGAGAGAGTCTTAAAACCATTTATCTGGGTTTTGGCCCAGGAGAAGTTTAAAATGGACATTTTTTTTTCCTTCAGTCTTTGGTTGGTCCCTTGCTGAGCCTGCTGGCTTTTGCAGTTTACAATCCAGTGTAGGCTACAGCAAGGCTTAGCAAGGGAAATTGCTGCCTTGGGTTTTTTAACCATTTTTTCCCCTGGTTGGTAATCAGGTCAGGGTTGGATGCAGAAAATTATGAAACATTATCTCCCACTACTTTTGAGGAATGGGACTGCTACATCATACTCCTTACTAAGGCATGCCACTGGCTGTTGGGCTGGTTAGGGTTCTTTTTCTCACTCTCAGTGACAAGCAGGTTAAATTTTGGCCAAGTGGAATAGGTGCTACTTTAGTAAGAGCCAGGAGGATTTGAGAGGGAGAGTAAGAGTAACAGAGGGAAGGTTTAGTAAGCAGGAAAGGAAAAACCTGAATGTAAGGAATCTTCTTCCATTTCCCCAAGTGCTTGCAGAAGTTAAAAAGATTCCTAAAAATGTTGGAATCTAGAGTGCCATAAAGCAGCCATTTGGAGTCATTATCTAGAGTATTTAATGGCCAAATTTGATTACATAAGTAGATAAGCTTTTTTGGGTTAAGGTCTGGCATGAGGTGGAGGGGCTCTAAATTTTCTAAGAGGCAACCCAGGTGGATATGGGTGGAGACTGAGGGTGAGCTGCCCACGGAGAGAGGGAGAGAGAGGAATTGGTGAATATAGAGGTGAGGCATCCCTCAACCCTGGAGAATCACCAGAGTGAAGGACAGATAACCAAGGAGGGTCATCACCCCCACTAGGTAAGCATCAAGGCTAAGCCTGTAGGGTGCCTGGTTTCCTAGCTCTGGGCTTTGTAGAGAACAAGTCATAGAGATGAGACCCAGGATCAGAAGCAGGTGCAAGAGGCAGTCCTCTCAAAAATGAGTTCCCCATCAGCTGGGGGCTCTCCCCCAGCAATCAGTATAGGGATTCAGCAGTAGTTGCAAGAACTGTGGCTGGGGTTCCCCCAACCTGTGGAGAGTCTGAGGGGTGCTGGACATTCAACAATCACTTCCCAGGTCTCCTGGATCATTTAACCAAAAGCAAGGGGAGGAGCCACTTACCCAATGAGGCCAGTGTTGGGATGTGGAGGAAAATGCTCAGTGAGATGGAGGCCTGGTCTCTGAAGAGAGTCCTATCGAGTTCCAGATCAGATCAGACCCTTAAAACAAGGGGAACAAGAAGGCTGTGGAGACCAATCTGGGTCGTAGCACCAACAGAAAGGAAAATGTGACAGAGATGATCAAAGCAGAAACCAGGCAAGGAGATCCACAGGTAGAACGTTTTATTTGCCAGTCAGGTTCTGATAAAGGCCATCACTGGGGAGAAGCAAGAGAAGCAGGAAAAACTTAACTCTGGGGTATTTGATGGGGCAGTTTGGATGGCTTGCATAAGGTCACATGAATGCACAGGAACTGCTGGTGTAAGAACTTGCGAGGGCTAACAGGACAAGTAAGGGGATGTTCTGATGGGGTGGTTAATGAGAGGTGGGAAGGGAGGTTACATTTTAACTCCTGCTTTCTAAGTATCCCTCTAGGGTGGGAAAGAAACTTATGGTAATAATTTAAGCTGGCTAAATAGTTGCTAAGTTTTGGGCATAATAACTTCATCTTGTATCTGGCAAAGAACGGAGGCAATTAAGGTAATAAGTATGTTGCAAGTAGCATAGTGCCATTTTTTTGGGGGGGGGGTTCTGTCCTTAATTAGAATAAATAAGTAGCCTTATTTTGTTGTATTTTATCATGGTCATGGAAAAGTTTGCCCAGAGTTGATATTCTGAGATTATTTTTGTTCACCAGGAAAACAAAATATCCTGGTTGTGTCCAACAAGCTTATAATAATATTGATACTCAAGTGTAAATGTCAGAGCAGTTAGACACATCAGAAGCTGCTTTTATCTGACCATCTCTGCTTGTTCTTTTACTTCATCTTTCTTTTTTAAAAATATATATTTTAGTTGTAGATGGACAAAACATCTTTATTTGTTTATTTTTATGTAGTGCTGAGGATCAAACTCAGTGTCTGCCACATTTGAGACAAGAGGTAGAACCATCTCTGAGAACTTTCAGCTCAGTTGGCAGGGCAAAAACATACACAACTCACTGAAAATGTAACTTTTATTTTTAAAAGTTATAGGGTGGACAACAACTATGAGTTTGATGAAGAAAATCAACGTGGGCAAATTCCAAATCTTATGCTCAAGAGAACTATTGAAGTAAAGTCCTTTGAATTGAGTGTGGCAAGTCCTTCCTGTTTCATTCATCCCTTAAGAATCAACCAGATCTCATGCTGGAAACAAACCCTATCAGTGTAAGGAATGTGGGAAAGCCTTCAATTTTCTTCCTTATTTTAAGAAGCATATGAAAACTCCCACTGAAGAGAAACCATATGAATGTAAGGAATGTATGAAAGCCTTCGGTTGCTCTTCCTTGTTCAGGGCATATATGAAGATCCACAGTGAAAAGGCAAACTATGAATGCAAGGAATGTGGGAAAGCCTTCAGTAGTTCTTCATACCTCACAGAGCCCAGAAGAATTTACAGTGGAGATAAGACCTATGAATGTAAGGAATGTGGGAAGGTCTTCAGTTTTTCCTCATCACTCTCCAAACCCAAAAGGATTCACAGTGGAGATAAGCCCTATGAATGTAAGGAGTGTGGGAAGGCCTTTAGCTCCTGCTCTCATCTTATAATACACATAAGAATTCACACTGGATAGAAACCTTATGAATGTAAAGAGTGTGGGAGGGCCTTCAGTTAATCCTCAAAACTCACTGTACATATGAGGACACACACTGGAGAGAAGCCCTATAAATGTAAGGAATGTGGTAAAGCCTACAATTGCCTCTCCTCCCTAAGTATCCACATGAGAAAACACACTGGAGAGAAACCCTATGAATGTCTGGAATGTTGAAAAGCCTTCTACCTTCCCACTTCCCTGAACACACATGTGAAAAATCAAAGCAGAGAGAAATCCTATGAATGTAAGGAGTGTGGGAAAGCCTTCTGTTGTCCCTCATCCTTTAAAGCACACATGAGGGATCACACTGGCAAGGTGCAATATGAATGAAAGGAGTGTGGGAAGGCCTTTAGTCATTCCTCATCCCTCACTGGTAAGGAATATGGGAAAGCCTTCATAAGTTCCTCCCATCTTACAGTACATAGAAGAACTCACACTGGAGAGAAGCCATATGAATGTAAGAAATATGGGAAAGCTTTATTTATTTCTCAGCACTTAGTATTCACATGAGAACCCACACTGGGGAAAAATGCTATCAAAATAAGGAATGTGGGAAGGCATTTCGACAATCTTCGTACCTTAATGTACATGCAAGAATGCACACTGGAGAAAAACCCTTTTGAGTGTCTGTAGTGTGGAAAAGCTTTCAGTTGTCTCTCATCATTTCGATGACATGTGAGAAGCCACACTGGAGAGAAAATATATGTAAGGACTGTGGGAAAGCCTTTGTTTGTGCAGCTTATATTTAAAGGCTTAGATATAAATATATCCATTATTAGTGTTTTGAACTCATGAGAATTTAAGGTGTATTTTAATTATTTTTTTCACATACTGGTAGAAAAGAGTATTTGTTGTCTAAAAGAACCTACAATTTTGGAGAATACCAGATTTTAATTTCAAAAGTGTTTCATATATAATAATTTCATCATAAATTCATAAGTACAAATGTCTTGAAAGAGGGCGATCTCATCTGACATGTTATTTTCATGTTTTCTTCTTTGTCCATGCTTATGGCTAGAGTTTGGATTCAATGATTTGAGCTAAAACATGATGGTGTGCTCAATTGGGTATGTCTATTGACTACTTCCCAGAATTACTTCCTCCTCCAGTTCTAGGTTAGAGTTGTCCTAAAAATAGTTAGCATGTGGTTTGGAAGGCTTAAGGGAAGAATCTCTATTTTCAGTTTATTAGGGCCATGAGACAGGTAGACAGGTGTATGAGGACCTGGTTGGTTCCAGTTTTGATTTTCATGAATATTAAACCAACTGATCCATACTTGCCCAAAACTGAGCATTAAATGTATTTCAGTCTCCTCAGAAGCCGCAGCCCATAGACATTTCCATAAACTCCTCTAAATATTCTGGTAGGATATCTAGTTGGGGTCCAGATTCTTCGTGTCTTGATAAAAGAATTCAGCAAGATGAAGAAGTAACAGGCAGAGCATAGATCATAGATGTAATAACACTATGTATGTATAATGAAAATAACATTCTAGCTAGAGAGAGGATGAAGACCTTATGGCTCGGCATGTCTTATGTTACATGCTGAGCTATGCCTCAGTCCCCTCTCCACTTGAACCTAATTAAAGACCTTGACCTGTTTGTTCTCATTGGCTATTTTATTTTTGTTCACTAATTAGAATAGTGAACCCATGCTCAGACTTGCCATGGTGATAAGCCCTCAATGGTGGAAATCGTCATGGTAATGGACTTAATGTAAATAGGGACATGATGACTCATACCCCTTCTTTTATCCTCCTGCTGCCATCTTGATGTCCCTAAACTCCTGCTTTACTATAATGGACATGCATAGCTTCTTGGACTTTCTGGCAGCTCTGTCATTGTTGTTCTGGTACATTGTAGTCCCTCTAGCACATTCACTGCCTTATTAGATTTCGCTGAATTTGGAGCAGGATTGTCATCTTGTACACCAGCTAGTTCCATAACCTTCTCTGCTCATGAGGAAAGACGCCTGTGTAACATTACTATGTCCTCAAAAGTGAGAAGAGATGTGAATAGTGAGGAAGATTGTGCTTGATTTAATTGAGGCAAATATCAGACAGTGTCATTTCATTTTTATAGAGGAAGATTTCATTTAGCACCTTTAAAGAGGAAGGATTAATTTACTTCTCTTTTATCAATGGAGATGAACACTATGAGCTGTTTCAGGCACATTTAGCTGCTTTCTCTTCTTTTTTCTATTATATTTTCTCTATTTATCAAAGGATATACTACTTCCCCTTAATCTTTGCTGCCTTCTCAAAGCATACATTACTAATATGCATGAAGTGCTAATCTATGAATAGCTTAATGAAACTTCACAGAGGTGTATACATCCAAATAAACACATTTCCAGGAAGTTTATTCTGTTTCTCAATAATAACTCCACAGAAGAAAACCAGTTTTTACTCATTATAAATTGATTAGGTTTGCTTCTAAGTTTTCAAATAAATGTCAAACTACAATTTTTACAGTTGCATATATGGTTTTTTCCTCAACTTAATATCTAGCTTACATTTTAATTTTCTCTTTTGGTGGACTTATACACTTACTTCTCATTGTATAATTGTGTGTGTGTGTATATTATATGTATGCAATTATTAAATCATATGGTACGCTTCAATGCTTAGTTTTGGGAGATATTCCAATTTCTCAAAAACATTGATTTCACCAATAGTTCCAGAAAGAGTGCATGAAAGTCTCAGTTCCAAATATGTGTAATTTTATCCCTTTAGATGTGATGTTACTGTTTTTGGTTTTAGTTTTGCATTTAGCTGTTATGTAACAATTTTGAGTACTTTTTGTGTTCCTATTGGAAAATTAGATATCATCTATGAGGGCACCTTTTAAAGACTTTAATTTTTTTTTTGGTTTCCTTTTTTTGTTCTCTTTTTTTAATTGAAAGTTTTTCTTCTGATTATTCATCTTTTACTGTGTGGATACATATCTTATATCTAGATATATACACATACACACAAACATACATACCATGTATTATATATACATAAATATAATTTGTATATTATATATGCATATATTGCAAATATATTGCAAATAACTTCCCAGTCTCTGGCTTGTCTTTTCACCCTGCATTTTTGTAGGTTAAAAAGTGAACTTACTAGTCTGATTACTAGGTTTTTAGGGATAACTAAACTTTACTCTGCATCCTGGGGCCAAAGAGGTGTTTTATGAAGGGTTCTGTCTCTGTGTCTTGGTAGTTCAGCCTCCTGCTTTAGCTCTCCTTCCAGGAAGCTGTCTTCACAGTAGGCCCCCAAATCCTCCCAGATTATGGTCTTAGGGAGAAGAGAATGTCTCTTCAGAGCACTTCAAATAGAATTATCCTCATGGAATCTGATTAGTTCACTTTACCCACTGTAATCTAATCTTGGTGGCCTGGTGAATACTCTGATTTTCTTAGAAATGCCTCCTAGGCTCATCCAGGAAGTAAGGTTAGGGTCAGCACCTCTGAATCAAGAGTCCTGTTAGCCATGTTGCATATGGAGAAGGAAGGAAGCAGTCAGTACCAACAGGGATGGGGACAGGAAGTGCTCTAGGTATTGGGTGGAAGTAGGGACCACATCCTTTCTGTGGAATCAAGCACTCCTTTCACTATCCCAGTTTAGACTGTGTGGAAGAGTTTAGAGAATTGATGGACTTCAGAGAGGGCTTTGAAGACAAGGGATTTGCTTGTTTTTATGACAGAAGATGTAAAAGAAGGTATTTAATATATAAGGAATTTTTACTGACATTTATGTATGTATTAATTTGATCATTACACAAACCTTGTGAGGCAGACACTTAATAGTCTCACAATGCAGATGATGAAAGAGACACAAATGACTTTAGACAATTGTTCAGGGTTATGTACCTAGTATCCACAATTGTTCAGGGTTATGTACCTAGTACCCAGTGGAACTTTGAATCCAGAACCCAGGCTTTTTGACACTACCCTCTATTAAATTGAGAAACCAAAGGTTTCTGGAAAACCAGTGAGAACTGGCTGGCCTGGATGGAGCTGGACAGATTGCTGCTAGGTTTGACTGGAGCTAAGAGTGGAGTTCTAGTATAACCCTCCCTTGTCATCTTTTTGGTAAGCATCAGATAACCTGCTCAATATCCATATCAGCTGGGCTCCCTGTATTATGGAAGAATTGTAGTCACAAAGGAAGAAGGGAATCCAGTCAGTACAGTATGAGCGACTGCTATTCTTTTTTTCTTTGAGTCAAGACATATGGCACATTTTTAGTACAATGTGTGTGTGTAGATACATATTCATAGATTCATTCAAAATAGCTAAGGTTTATTGAATGAGTATTCTGTGTCAGACACTATATGAAGCACTATAGCTATCATTCATTTAATATTCACAAAACACATTGAGGTAATGCTGTCATTATCTACATTTTGTAAATGAGGAAAATGAGGCAGAGAAAGTAAGGAACTTGCCCAATGTTACACAGCTAGCATCTGGCCACCTCTGTTTGTTGTTATGCAAGAGTAATTTGTGGAAATAGTGTCTGCTATGGTTTATAGAAGAAAATCATTACTCCAGTTACAATTTCTGGCTTAATGTATAATTTGGAAAAGTAACTTATAACTTATAACTGCTAACATTTGTTACATATTTATATGTGCCAGGCACTCACATATCCTTCTATATATGTTTCATTTCATTTAGCCCTCCCACAAACACTTAAACATGAGGAAGGAGTACTATGCACTTTAGTGTGTGTGTGGTGCTGGGGATTGAACCCAGGGCCTTGAGCATCCAAGGTAAGCACTCTACCACGGAGCTATATACCCAGCCTCACACTTTTAAAAACAGAAACAGACTCAGGGAATGAATAATGAACATATCCCTATAATTGTGGAGCAAGGATGGGCAACCATCTATCTGATTCAGGCATATCTGCCTTTCAACCCTTAGTTATGTTTCCTTCAAAATCAGCAAGAAGATCTGAGAGTACACTCTGCTAACCGGGTATTGTCCATGTACTTGATATCAGAAAAGATGATTTCCCTAAGAGGGGAAGAGACCTTTCAAGTCACCAGCTAAGGCATCTCCCAGTGATCTCTTGCAGTTCTAATTTACAGTGGTGAGAATGACCAAGTGCCATCTATCCTGGGACACTGGCTGGATGGTGTCTGTATTTCTATAAGGTTAAATCATAGCCATCAACTTGTTAATTCATCAAGGTCATGTTCCCTTCTGAGAGCTGTCAGTTGGTCACCAAACTTTCCTACAGGGGTAATCCCTCCTAACTCTTCAAAACATTATCACCTGATTATTACTTATTGTGGGAATGACTGGAAGTAAATATCCCTGACTGTCCACAGTGACTGCCTCTGAGTGGTATGGCCATGACTGATGTTGGAGAGGAACAAAGCGTTAAGAAAGGGAATGTGCTTTGAAGTCAAACCTGGACTCAATCCTGTGTCAACAAGTCTTGGCACCATTGTCAAGTCAGCTCACCTCTGACCCTCAGATATTCCTAACACCAGATTGTGATTCAC
The DNA here is from genome assembly GCA_020662805.1 of Glaucomys volans. Taxonomy (NCBI): domain Eukaryota; kingdom Metazoa; phylum Chordata; class Mammalia; order Rodentia; family Sciuridae; genus Glaucomys; species Glaucomys volans. The sequence goes on from JAJEJO010045723.1 coordinate 67,580, forward strand.
TGCACTTCACTTCCAAGTAGGACTGCCAACTTTAGTAAGATGAAATGTTGTCCAGTTAAATTAGAACTTCAGGTCAATAATTCACGCATTCAGAACATACTTATATTAAGAAATTATTCATTGTTATCCAAAATTCAATTTTAAATGGGCATCTTGTGTTTTATCTGGAAATTCTATTTCTCAGGCTGCCAAAAGGATTTGACATAAAGTGACAAAGCTTAATATAGCCAGCTCTTATGAAATATGGTAGCATATTACATCTAAAAATAAGAATTCCAGTAATTCAAAACTAAGTTGGTGCAATAATCTTTATGATTCTGGGGCACATCATCTGTGATCCTTGGCATTTCAACTAATTTCCTTAATAAGTGAAAGTTACATTCATCATACTAGTTACAGTTTAGATTTCAAATCTCCTCAAAAAGACATGTGCTAAAGCTTGGTCCCTACCCTGTGGTACTGTTGGGAATTGGTGGAATCCTTAGGAGGCAGGGTCTAGTGGAAGGAAGTTAGCTCATTGGCGTATGCCCAGGGAGGGAATATGACTTATCACAACCCCTTCTCTTGCTTCCTGTCTACCACACACTTTCCCAACTGCACCCATCATGAGGTTTTACCTAGCCATACGCCCAGAAGTAATGGAGTCAAGTGGCCATGGGCAGAACCTCTGAAACCATAAGCCAACATAAAATTTTTCATCCTTAGAAGTTATCTTAAACATTTTGTCACAGCACTGGAATGCTGACTAGAAAAAGTTAATAAGTATAAAAATATTATACAAATTTTTTAGAGATGCTGAAATGATTGGCAAAACAAAATCTATTCCAGATTGAAGTTCTTGATAGAATAGAAAAAAATACCTTTTAAACCAACAGCCAGCATCAGGCTTAATGGTAGAAACCTAGATTAATTTTCATCATAGTAATAAGCATTTATGTTTCTTGAAGGGGTAGCTTCTGCATTAGGACAGAAATAAAGTAAGGGCAACAAGCCCCACAATGATGAATCAATCAGATAATACAATTCTATAAATAAAAAAAAAACAAGAAAAATTCTTAGAATAAAGAACAGTGCTTGGTAACATAAATCATTTCATCATTTTTAATATGTCAACAAATTATAAATCAATAAATGATAAAAATTATGGCATTCAAATCAGCAATAAAAATTGTCAAGGGATAAACCAATAAGAAATGAGAAGGCTTATGCTAACTGAAGCTTGAAGCTTCCTTGAAGACATAAATAGGTGCAAATATAGAAATTTTTGCAGGTTTTAGAAGGAAAAGTATTAATCAAGATGGTAATATTCCTAGTACTGTTTAATCACCAATGCAGATTCAGGGAATCATAACTGAATTCTTAACTGAAAATAATCTAATATTTATGGGAAGAGTCTTCCTTTGAAACATGTGGCCAGAGGAAGCCAAGTGAACATCCCCCGGGAAGGAGTGGAGCCCAGAAATCACTGAGCTACACCAAGCACACTGACGTTTCTCCTCTAGTTTCCAGGAGATGGTGATGTCTTCAGGGAATGCAACCCAGGGACCAGTTTGGCTATTAATGAGTGTGTTGCTCTCATGGCTGCATAACTGAAATCATCCACCTATCTCCAGTCCCCTGACAGCTGGTCCCCATCCAGAGGGCTCCATATCTGTGTGCCTTCCAGAGTTGTACTTTCATCAGGGGGTCCTGCCTGAGATTGTTTTCCTGCCTTCCTGAGCACAGAGCCTCAGCTTCCATTTATTTGGGGGCAGAAGGAAAGCAGTGGATCAGCAACCTTGGCCATGCCGCAGCACAGAGGCAGCCCAGTCCTGTGAGTGTGGTGGGAGAGGCTGGATGCACAGGGACTACTGAACAATATTTCCTGAGGCAGGACAAATGGGCAGCTGGTGATAGTTAAATGGGATGACTCTGAAATGCACGTCTTGACCTTGAAGGTCTGTAAAGATTTGCTCTTGGTTCTTATGGGGATCTGTACTCTCATTCAGGCTTTTGCTTTCCACCCATCCTGGTCTAGCTCCTTTAGGTGTCTTCCCATGACAGCAGGAAATAGTTCTGCCTAATCTATCCCCTAAGAACCCCAGCATAGTCATGGTGGTTATGATGAGGAGGAGGATAAGGAGGAGGATGAGGACAGTAACCATGATATCATGAACGTACACCAAAGGCTCCCTCAGTGCCAGGCCCAGAGCTAAGGGTTCCATGTAACCTGCTTCATTTCATCTGCATAGTTACCTCCATGAAATAGGAATGCACACTATCATCATTTTACAGGTGCAGAAAGGAGCACAGTATTTAAAACTTTTACTAGATCTTAGGATCATATTAGGTTAAATGCAGGTTTGAAACTAGGCATCCATGCTGCAGACACAAAGCACCTGGCCAGTCTTCTCTCCTGACATCCCAACCAGCCTTCATTTCCCAGGTCACTCCAGGCAGAGACACCTGCTCACTGCACTCCTCAATTTGGGAGGTGCTTCTGATTGACCTCAGAAGCACCAGAGACCAGTGGGTGCCCTTGCTGCATTGACTATAGGAAGGGTGGCTGGGTTCAAGGCAGGTGTCACAGAAAGGTGAGATCTCTCCTGTTCTTGCTCCTAGATGCTGTTTCACCTGTTAGTTCCAACTTCATTCCCGTAATTCAGCTCCTCTCCATCTCTAAGGGAGGTATGAAATCAGGGTGTTGGGTTCCATTACTAGTCAGGAAACTGAAATTAGTTAAAATAAGTATTTTAGATGGGCCTTTGGTTAAGATATCTGTACCTCTGTGTTAAACCTTATGAAGTGTCAGGGAAACAGTGAAGAAATGTAGGTCATAGACTTCGGAGGCCAACAGTTTACTCCTGTGTGCTCCTCTTCTTCCTTGTGTGATCTGGAGCAAGACTTTACTATACCTGAACCTGAGTTTATGAGTCTATCTCTTGGATTCCACTGCATGGTTATGAGGATGAAAAAGAACACAGAAATTACTTTGGTCATTAAATGCGATGGGTACATATAGAAAGGGCAAGATGTATTTTTGATATTATTATTAACAGGATAACTTCACACTATTTCATGAGAAGATCCAGTGATCGTAAGCTGTAGGTTTCCTTGGATTCCTGAAAGAACATTTTATTTGTGCCCTAATAAAAGTCGGTCCTGAACATTAACTGAGTCTCCCTCATTTCTGATTCCCTGGAATCTGCAGCATAAGCAACCAAAACCAAAACAAGAATCTATTAAAAGATGAATGGGCCCTTCCTTCACTCTCAGGAACACAGCATAAGCAATATTTTCCTGCCTCAACATTGTCATCATGTCCTTCCTGTAGGATGAGAAAGAAGATGCAGTAGGGCTTATCATCTATAGAATGGGATTTCTATCCACCCATCATTTTACTTTTAGAATCTCTCTATATTTTAGTTTTTAAAAGTTGTAGAAATTTTTCAAATAATAAAACTTTTAAATTAATAAGAGAGAGAAGAAAATACATTGTACTTCATATGCTGAGATATCTTTTCAGACTTCACAACATTCCATGCTCAATTTCTTTGGGACAAAAAAATGTAATCCAGTAAAAGGACATCAAGATTGTATTGTATTGTATTATATCTCATTAATACAGGTGGAATAAATCCCAATAATGGCTCAAATTCAGATTATAAAGCAAGGGAAAAATGTTTATTGAGTTCCACTTCGTTTAGGTGCCTACCTCTTCAGAGATGTGTTTTATTTTCCCCATTACCAGATCAGAAAACCTAGCAGAGAGGTAGAGAGCTGTACACATACTTCACAGTGAGCACTAGAAGATGTGTGACTCAGACCTGGGTCTACTGACTCTATTCTTAAGACTCTTTCCCCTCCCGTAGAATTTGCTTTTTCCGTCTAACTTGCTTGCTCACAGAGCGACAAACCATGACGAACTATGGATTCTTTCTCTTGGGAGTCAGCAAGTTCATCTGTGAACTTCAGGAAGGATCCAGAGGTGTATTGGCGCATTTACAACTTAAGTATTGTGGATTATATGCTTTCCTATGAACCGTAATACATTTTACTGTTAAGTGGAAACCTGAGAATGGAATTTTTATTCCTTAAATGAGAATTCTTTTGCATGGAGCTATAATAGATAGATTAGTACAAGACAGACTACAGGAATATTACTTATTCAATATTTTATAAAGAGAATGTAGTTGATAGTAACTTTTTTAAAATTGTGAATGCAAACATAAGCACTAAAGAGCAAAACTGAGCATGCACTGGGTTTTGCAACTCAAACAGCTATACTTTGTGCACATATCATACACAAATTCTCCCTGGTGTGATGAGAGAGATGTATAAGAATTTTTATAGGATTATTGTAATTAGAAATAAGTACAATCTTCAGGCAATATTATGCATTTGTAAAAATCATATCTATATGTGTATATTTTACAGAAAGACTTCAACTCATTGTTGTAGTAAATAAAAATGTGTTAGATGTCATATATATAGTGACATAATAGTTACACACATTTTCAAGACAACTTGTATATACATAAATCAATTCTAATATTATGGAATCACAGACAGAACATATACTTACCAAATTCATGACTGATTGCATTTGGGAGACAGATGTACAGAGCAACCAGACTATTCATGGATACAAGAAAACACAAATATTATTGGAAATATCTTGAATCTCCATAAAATAGTAATTCTTAAGCAAATATTAAATGTGTAAATCTTTAATATGGTAGTGGGTATTAATGATAGTTTTGATAGAAAACATTAATGAAGCGTTTTCTAGTTCATGGCAATATTCTAAGACATTGATTCTTGACCCTGAACCACCAAGAACTATAATGTGGAGATAAATATTTAATTGATATAAGCTATGGCAGAGCATCAGTATACTTTAAATATCCACAGATAAATAAAATGATCAACCAAGATGGATGACAACTGGTCTAAGCATTTTATATGTTTCATTTCATCTAATTTCTTAAGCACACCACGGTACGGTAAGTTTGACTATGATCTTCATTTTACAATGTGAAAACTCCCCAGGTGCTTGTTACATTAGCCTATCTGTGCTTTTGTCTTTTGTGTTTTCCCCAAAACTAAATCATACTCTGATACACCAAGAGGAATGAGGACTGCAGTTGCTCTCAGGGAACTGGTGAAGGTGAGTTGAAATTCCTTTATCAGGAAAAATTGAAATGAGCAGCTGTTAACTAGGCATAGAAAGCCTTCATGTCAGGTCTGGGATTGGGGTACCTGTGGCCCTAAATTCCTCAGTTGTCAGCAAAAGAGTAGGATTTGATGAGGACACAACACTTCCAAAGGTTTAGAAATAGTAATTCATGTAAGCTTGAACCTGATCACCCAATCACTCTTTACTATGTCCACATATCTTAATATCACTCTATATCCCCAAAATATGTGACTTTACTTTGTCAGTGGAATAATTAATATATATATATATATTAATTAATATATATATATTACTTAATATATATATATTAAGTACTTTGAACAAGCCACCACTAGATGGAAGGATACCAAAAAAAAAAAAAAAAAGAAAAGCACAGAGCAGTATTAAATACAAGATGGTTTCTTGAAATTGTTGAATTGAAATAAGGTTGAGTCATAATAATTAATACTGAACAAAAGGAAACATAGACAAACTTCCTAAGTGCTAATTATTATTTAATGATTCAGACGTGCATCTGTATGGTCAGTGATATGATGCTTTAAGGTTTTGTAATTTAAGCAAAACACATTTATCAAAATTTGAAGTCCATCTGGTCAAGGTTAGAGATTATACATGAGAAACATTTTAAAAGACAAACCACATTTTTGAGTGAGCACTTATTTCCATAATGGAACAAAGTTAAGAAACAAAAAATGATGAAAATCCATGAAGATAATTGGCACACAAAAAGCTTTCTGATTCTGAACACTTGACTTTAATTTAGAATTCAGATACTGTAATTTTAGCAATTATAGAGGTTATCAATACCCTATATCAGAGAAATTTTTGCATTGGATTTAAATAAAATAAGACTGCTACTTACATTTTCAAAATCAGAAAGAATTTTTTAAGTCATAGGAAGTTTTTCTATATTTTGTATTAAAAGAATAATGTGATCAAGATTTCTCTCTACTGTTTTAATTTTTGTTTTTGCTTTATAAAACCCATTTTAGTCAAGTATCTCAAAGTAGATGTGTATTTAAAGAGGTGAATAACACAAACTTCAATGATCAAAGAGTTCTAAGATATTTGGGTTTGTCACAACTAAGAAGTATTGTTGGGGATATATGGTCCTCAAATGTGAGAACTTTATTAGTGAATTGCTTTAATTGAATGTTATACAGTGCTGGTCAGTGGTTTGTTTATTTCCTTTCCTCATTTTCAAAATGTGTCCAAGTAAAACAGAGCCACAAAATCTAAAGCAAATCTCAGAATTCTATCTCCTGGAAATTTCAGAAGATCCAGACCTGCAATCCATCCTCTTTGGACTGTTCCTGTCCATGTACCTGGTCACAGTGCTTGGCGACCTGCTCTTCATCCTGGCTGTCAGCTCTGACTCCCACCTCCACACCCCTATGTACTTCTTCCTCTCCAACCTGTCCTTGGCTGACATTGGTTTCAACTCCACCACAGTCCCAAAGATGATTGTGAACATCCAAACTGACAACAGAGCCATATCCTATGTGGGCTGCCTGACACAGATGTCATTTTTCCTCATTTGTGGCAGTGTGGATGATCTGCTTCTGACTGTGATGGCCTATGACCATTTTGTGGCCATATGCCACTCCCTGCATTATCCAGTCATCATGGATCCTCACCTCTGTGGCTTCTTAATTGTGATGTCCTTTTTGCTTAGTCTTTTTGATTCCCAACTGCACAATTTGATTGTTTCACAATTTACCCACATCACGGATGTGGAAATTTCTAATTTCTTTTGTGACACATCTCGACTCCTTAACCTTGACTATACTGAAACCTTCACCAAAAACATAGTCCTGTGTTTTGCTGGTGCCATATTTGGTTTTCTTCACATCTCAGAAATCCTCTTCACTTATTGTAAAATTGTTTCCTCCATTCTGAGAATTCCATCCACAGATGGGAAGTATAAAGCCTTCTCCACCTGTGAGTCACACCTGGCAGTTGTTTGCTCATTTTATGGGACTGGACTTGGAGTGTACCTCAGTTCAACTGTCTCAGCTTCTCCCAAAAAGGGTGCAATGGCCTCCATAGTATACACTGTGGTCACCCCCATGCTCAAACCTTTCATATACAGCCTAAGAAATAGGGACATCAAAAGGGGTATAGGGAGGCTCCTCAGGAAAGCCATTTAATATCAGGTCCTGGTGCCATTCATTTGCAATGTGAATTGGAAAAGGCAGCAAAACCAAGCTTCTAGACCTGCAAATCTCACCTCTTTCATCACACCATTTTGAAGCTCTCATTCCTCTTTATTTTTTCATATTTAAATAATGCACTTTTGATCTGTGTTTAGTGAGACTGTGGGAGTGTTCTCTGTACTTTGTACATCATACTCCCTTCATTCCTCTATCCTATCATTCCTATAAGGCCTTCTTTTCTGACATCAGGAAGCAGAGCTTTATTCTACAATGTGGAGGAAACACACTTTGCCCATCTGCCCCAGGTATGAACTGCTACAGCTAAGGTGCTGACCAGAATGCCCCTTGTGGACTCCATGCAGGGTTCTAAAACAAACCATAGCCCAAAATTTTGAGGTTTCCTGCCATAAACACACCTGTATCATTCTTTACAGAATTCACTTTTATACTGGCATCAAAAATTATACTAAAATTTATACTAAAAATTTATCAGTAAACTAACTTTATTATATTTTTCCCCCATAAATTTCTTTACTAAATATCTTCACTGTCCCCTGACTTCTGCTTTTTATTTTCTTGGTGAATACTTGTCCTTATCCTTCTCTAGGTTTTCTGCACATCTCTTGGCACCTCGAGTACTCTGAAGCCCTCTGGAGTTTCTTTTAATGATACAGCCATCTCAAAAAGTTGAACAACATTTTTATATACTTAAAATGTATGTCTTAGTCATCAAAAGCCTTCCAACAAAGAAAAGTCCAGGACCTGATGGATTCACAGCTGAGTTCCACAAGACCTTCAAAGAAGAGCTCATTCCAATACTCCTCAAAGTTTTTCATGAAATAGAAACTTCCAAACTCATTCTATGAAGCTAATATCATCCTGATACCAAAACCAGAGAAGGACACATCAAGGAAAGAAAATTTCAGACCCATACCTCTAATGAATATAGATGCAAAAATTCTTAACAAAATTTTAGCGAATTGCATACAAAAGTATATTAAAAAGATAGTGCACTGTGATTAAGTGGGTTTCATCCCAGGGATGCAAGGTTAGTTCAACATCTGGAAATCAATAAATGTAATTCACCACATCAACAGACTTAAAGTGAAGAACCACATGATTATTTCAATAGACGCAGAGAAAGCATTTGATAAAATACAGCACCCCTTCATGCTCAAAACACTAGAAAAAATAGGGATAGTGGGGACATTCCTTAATATTGTAAAGACTATCTATCTAAAGACTATTAGCACTTTTGCTAAGTCCTCAGCTAACATCATTCTAAATGGAGAAAAATTGAAAGCATTCCCACTGAGAACTGGAACAAGGCAGGGATGCCCTCTTTTGCCACTACTGTTCAACATTGTTCTTTAAACTCTAGCCAGAGCAATTAGACAGACAAAAGAAATTAGAAGAATACAAATAGGAAAAGAAGAGCTTAAACTATCCCTATTTGCTGATGACATGATTCTCTATTTAGAAGACCCTAAGAATTCCACCAGAAAACTTCTGGAACTCATAAATGAATTCAGTAAAGTAGCATAGCAGGATATAAAATTAGTGCTCATAAATCTAATGCATTTTTATTCATAAGTGATACATCCTCTGAGAGAGAAATTAGGAAAATTACCCAATTCACAATAACCTAAAAAAAAACAAACTTGGGAATCAATCTAACAAAAAAGTGAAAGATCTCTACAATGAGAACTACAGAACACTAAAGAAAGAAGTTAAAGAGAATCTGAGAAGATGGAAAGATCTCCCATGTTCTTGGATAGGCAGAATTAATATTGTCAAAATGGCCATAGTTCCAAAAGTGCTATGCAAATTCAATGCAATTCCAATTAAAATCCCAATGATGGATCTCGTAGAAATAGAGCATGCAATCGTGAAATTCATTTGGAGGAATAAGAGACCCAGAAGAGCTAAAGCAATCCTTAGCAAGAAGAGCAAAGCAGGGGGTATCACAATAACAGACATTCAACTATACTACAGAGCAATAGTAATGAGAACAGCATGGTAGTGGCACCAAAATAGACAGGTAGATCAATGGTACAGAATAGAGGACACAGAGACAAACCCACATAAGTACAGGTATCTCATACTTGACAAAGGAGTGAAAAACATACAGTGGAGAAAAGACAGCCTCTTCAACAAATGGTGCTGGGAGAATTGGAAATCCATATGCAGCAAAATTAAATTAAACCCATACCTTTCACCCTGTACAAAACTCAACTCAAAGTGGATCAAGCACCTAGAAATTAGACCAGAGACTCTGCACCTAATAGAAGATAAAATAGGTCTAAATTTTCATCACGTTGGCCTAGGACCAGATTTCCTTAACATGACATCCAATGCAGGAATGAATGATCTCACCAATCAACAGTTTAAAGAACATATGCAAAAAGCAGAAGATCATTTCAATAAAGAGATAGAGATGTTGAAAACAAACCAAACAGAAATCCTTGAAATGAAGGAAACAATAAACCAAATTAAAAACTCAATAGACAGCATAAGCAGCAGGCTATATGACCTGGAGAGTAGAACATCAGACACTGAAGACAAAATATTTAATCTTGGAAACAAAGTTGACCAACGAGAGAAGATGGTAAGAATTCATGAACAAAACCTACAAGAATTATGGGATATCATAAAAAGACCAAATTTAAGAATTATTGGAACTGAGGAAGGCACAGACATACAAATCAAAGGAATGAATAATCTGTTCAATGAAATAATGTCAAAAAAATTCCCACATCTGAAGAATGAAATGGAAAATCAAATACAAGAGGTTTACAGGACACCAAATGTACAAAACTATACCAAGGCAAATTATAATGAAAGTACCTAACATACAAAATAAAGATAGAATTTTAAAGGCTGCAAGAGAAAAAAATCAGATTAAATTCAGGGGGAAACCAATACGGTTATCACCAGATCTCTCAATACAGACCCTAAAAGCAAGAAGGGCCTGGAATAATGTATTCCAAGCCCTGAAAGGAAATGGATTCCGACCAAGATTCTTATACCCAGCAAAACTCCCCTTCAGATTTGAAGATGAAATAAAATCCTTCCATAATAAACAAAAGCTAAAAGAATTCACGAATAGAAAGCCAGCACTACAGAACATTCTCAGCAAAATATTCCATGAGGAAGAAATGAAGATCAACAATGTAAACCAGCAGAGGGAGGATCTACCCTAAAGGAATAGCCAAATAAAGGAGAAACCAAGTCAAGTTAAAAACCAGAAATAAGCCATAATGTTTGGGAATACAACTCATATCTCAATATTAACCCTGAATGTTAATGGCATGAACTCATTAATCAAAAGACATAGACTGACAGATTGGATTAGAAAGAAAGACCCAGCAATATGCTTCCTCCAAGAGACGCATCTCATTGAAAAAGATACCTGCAGACTAAATGTAAAAGGATGGGGAAAAGCATACCAGGCACTTGGACTCAGAAAAAAGCAGAGATTTCCATCCTCATATTAGATAAAATGGACTTCAAGCCAAAGTTATTTAGACAGGATAGTGAAAGACATTTCATTCTCCTTAGGGAAGCATAAATCAGCAAGATATAACAATCAAAAATATTTTTTGCCCCAAACAACAGTGCATCCATGTATGCCAATCAAATCCTACTCAACTCCAGGAGCCAAATAGACCACAACACAATAATACTGGGTGACTTTAACACACCACTCTCACCATTGGACAGATATTCCAAGCAAAAACTGAACAGCAAAACTATAGAACTCAATAAGACAGTCACTAATTTAGACTTAACAGACTTATATAGAACCCTTCATCCATCAAGAAGTGAATATACTTACTTCTCAGCAGCACATGGATCCTTTTCTAAAATATACCATATGTTATGACATAAAGTTACTCGTAGCAAATACAAAAAGATAGAGATACTCTCTTGTATACTATCAGACCATAATGGAATGAAATTAGAAATCAGTGATATAATAAAAAACAAAAACTACTCCAACACCTGGAGATTAAATAATATGCTGTTGAATGATGCATGGATAACAGAAGGCATTAGGGGGGAAATAAAAAAATTCTTAGTGATCAATGAGAACAAACATAAAACATATCAAAATCTCTGGGATAGTATGAAAGCAGTGCTAAGAGGAAAATTCAATGCATTGAGTACATTCAATGAAAGAATGAAAAGTAAACAAATAAATGACCTCACATTACAACTAAAGGCCCTAGAAAAAGAAGAACAGTACCTCTCCAAAAGCAGAAGACAGAAATAATTAAAATCAGAGCAGAGATCAATGAAATTGAAACAAAAGAAACAATTCAGAAAATTGACAAAACAAAAAGTTGGTTCTTTGAAAAAATAAACAAAATTGAAAAACCCTTAGCCACACTAATGAAGAGAAGGAGAGAGAAAACTCAAATTGCTAAAATGTGTGATGAAAAAGGAAATAGCACAAGAGACTCTAATGAAATAAAAAACATAATTATAAGCGGTTTTCTAAATTTATATTCCAACAAAATAGAAAACCTGGAAGACATCAAGAGGTTCCTACAGGCATATGAGCCACCCAAACTGAATCTGGAGGACATACACAACTTAAATAGATCAATTTCAAGCAATGAAATAGAAGAAGTCATCAAAAGACTACCAAAAAACAAAAGTCCAGGACCAGATGTATTCACAGCCGAGTTCTACAACACCTTCAAAGAAGAGCTCATTCCAATACTCCTCAAAGTATTTCTTGAAATAGAAGAGGAGGGCACCCTTCAAAACTCATTCTATGAAGCTAATATCACCCTGATACCAAAACCAGAGAAGGACACATCGAGGAAAGAAAATTTCAGACCAAGATCCCTAATGAACATAGATGCAAAAATTTTAACAAAATTTTAGCAAATTTGATACAAAAGCATACTGAAAAGATAGTGCACCATGATCAAGTGGGTTTCATCCCGGGGAGGCAAGGTTGGCTCAACATCTGGAAATCAATAAATGTAATTCACCACATCAAAAGTCTTAAAGTCAAGAACCACATGATTATTTCAATAGATGCAGAGAAAGCATTTCACAAAATACAGCACCCCTTCATGCTCAAAACCCTAGAAAAAAAGGGATAGTAGGAA
>JAJEJO010045725.1:7761-50309 GCA_020662805.1 Glaucomys volans
AAAATGAAAAAAAAAAAAAAAAAAAAAAAAAAAAGTCTAAACAGATTCTACGGAACTGCGTGCGGTACCAACAGGATTTTCTCAGTTCCAGGGGTGTGAAGGCTACCCCGAGGCATTAACTCTCTATTGCAATTTTCCTTCCATGTGCCCTAAAAAGCCCCTAAAGACCCGCAGTCTTTGTGAATAAAAGCCCTCCCTCGGAGATGTGGAAACCGCGCTGCACAGGCAGACGTGCACGTACAGCAAGACGTTGTGTAGAATTTTCAAAGAGTTTTCTTTTTGGCTTCGCATCCTTGCAAATGCTCAATTATTCCTGTCAGCTAAGAAGGACTAAGGGGAAAGGGTGCTTGAGGAAAGCAGGGCGCCGATTAGAGCGAACACATAGGTTTAGGGGTGGTCTTTCCAATTCCGGCTTTTGTTTGAGCAGTAAGAGGGACTCCAGGAGGCCAGGGTCTCCGGTTCTGGGAAAGGCAGGTCCGACCGGATTCTTCGGGTTATGGAGAAGGAGGCTCCGGCCGCTTGACACAACCGGGGCAGCTCTGCCCCCGAGGCTTTTCTCCCACAGACTTGGGGCGACAGCGACGCCTCAGTCGGGCTAAATCTAGAGGCTCGGAGGAGTTAGCCGAATGCGGGACAAAAGATGCGGCCTCCCTCTCTTACGTGTACACACCAATGTCAAACCATCCGCGTACGGAAGGCGTGTGTGTGTGCGGGAGAAGAGACACTGCTGCCCCCGCGGGTTGCCGGCCCCACCCTGCCCTCCGCGGCTCCGGCTACAGACGCTGCGCGAGGCCTCGGATCCTCTGCCAGCCCGGGAGCCAGGGGCGGGGCCGGGCGGGGCCGCGAGCGCGCAGGCGCAGTGCGCCTTCGTCGCGCCGCCGCCGCCGCCGCCGCCGCCGCCCGCGCTGCACCACAGGCCCGAGACAGACAGGGCCGGGAAGAGCCGGAGACTGAGAAGGAGGCGGCGGCGGAGGCGGGGCGACTCCGGTGACCGGGAGCGCCGCAGACTGGCAGCTGCGGCGACTCCCCCCTTTGTGTCTGGTCTGCTTCGAGCCACTGGAAGTGCTTCCCGGAGGGGCGCAGGGTGTCTCGCAGGCTTGCTGCCCACCCTCTTCCCCAGCCTCCTACATCCGCCCTCCCGCCGCCCCCCGCCCTCGGCCCGCGACGCCCGAGCTCCGCCCGGAGCCCAGAGCTTGCGGGAGAACGAGGCGGCGGCGGCGGCGGCGGCTTTCTCGGGGGTTTGTGATTCGTTCACAGGAGCCATTGACGGGCGAAGTCGAAGCTTTCATGGTGGAATTCACGTCAGGCAAGATCGAGCGGCAGGAATAGCCGAGAGCGGGAGAGAAGGTGCGCGCTCGGCAGGGCGAGAAGGGGCAGCCCCCCGCACCTCCCCGTGGCGCGCCGGCTCGGAGCTCGGGCCCTGCCTGCCGACCCCCTCCCCCGCCTCGCGCCGCCCGGCAGCCCGCGGCCGGGCCTGCGCGACCCTCGCGCGATTGTTCCGCGGGGCGTGAAGGCTTGGGCTTGCCCATGGAGGCAGCCGCCGTTTTCGATCTCGTCGGAGAGGATTTGTTGTTCTCGAAATCAGAGTGAAGGAAGCATCGAAGCGAAACTTTAAAAGGAATCCTGCTTTCCCAGAGCCGCGGGCGATGCGACTCGGGCCGCCGGGCGCCACCACCGCCCGCCGGGCTTCGCCCTTCGCGGCAGTCGGGAACTTGTTCTGATCCTCGGCCCCCCATCGAATCCCCGCCCTCCACTCCTCTGCTCTCTGGATATGTTTTCTCGCAGATCTGGATATTTTTTTGATATCGTGAAACTACGAGGAAAATAACTGCAGGGATTTCTTCTGCGCTCCCTGCTTCTCCCCACGGACATGCCGTCAGTTTGGGGGGCCGAGGCACCCCGTCCTAGGCGAATGAAGCCCCCCAGTCTCGAGGGAGCGAAATGAAGGGAATTTCTGCAGCGGAATGAAAGCTCTGCAGCTAGGTTCTCTCATCTGCCATTTGTCCTTTCAAACTGCATTGTAATACGGGCAGGATAAGTCAGACGAGAGAGAAGACCAGCCTCCCTGCCGGATTTCTCCGCCCGTATTTACTTTCCGTATTTCTTTTCTTTGCGCTCCTGCTTCTTGGCTGGTCCAGGGATGACTTCCTCGCTGCAGCGGCCCTGGCGGGTGCCCTGGCTACTATGGGCCATCCTGCTGGTCAGCACTGCGGCCGGTGAGTAGCCCCGGGTGGCGCGTCCCAGGCACTTACCCAGCGGTGGCGAGGGAGGGAGCTCGCGGAGGCCCAGGCCTGCGCTCGCCCTTCGCGACACGTCCCCTCGGGTCACCATGGAGGGGATCCGCTGCCGGGTACCTGCTAGAGAAATCGCCTTTAGTGTTTTCGTATAGTTTCGTATCTTCACTCCCTTATTCCCAGCCCCATCCCCCTCCACGGGGTGGGGGGGAAAGACATGTTGGGTGTGGTATCTTGACATTTTTAGCTGTGAGGTAATGCAAGGAATAAAAATAATATTTTAATCACCAGTGAACAGTATCTATTAGGAGATCTTTGGAAACAGAGCTGTAGGTTTTTTTTTTTTTTCTCAACAAAAAGAAGCGGATTTGGCTTATAGTAAAAAGAACATCAACTAAATACATACTTGCATTTATTTTCAGATTTCCACCACTCTGTGGGAATGCATGTTACTTTTCATTAAAACATTTTACGGAATGAATAGGATAAATGTTGAGGAAGCCAGACTGAGATTCTTGATACACTGTGTAATACTATTTATTAGTGTTACCATTAGTATTATTTTGCTACCAAGTATTCTAGCAGTTATATCTATCTTTTCTACTTGGACATTCTCATTTAATGTGCTTCTGGAATTACTGTTGAGCATCAAGTATTTTGATAACTTTTATTGGTCACCTGTCATCTGTTGGCTTCCCTGTCATTGAGACAACTTTGACTTCACAACTTCGACTTCACAGGAGGTTTGACTCCTGAAAGTTCTTTGACATTTCATTGAAGTTTAAAAGGAAATGGTCGTCCTTTCCTTTGGCTGTTTCCTTTTTAATTCTCAGCCGCCTTCTGAAAAAAGCCCTCTGTTCACATTGCAGTTATTTTTCTAGCAGTCTTTTGGTGATTTGCTTTTTGAAATTTTCAGAAGTGAATTGTACATGTAATTCTTAAATTTAGCAAATAATAGCCACATGGATGCATTTAAAACCAAATGAAGGGCGAGATATTGACTTTCCAGTTAGTTTTTTCTTTTTATAAATGTGTAGTTTTCACATCAAATGAATTTCTCATTGCTTTGTTAGAGAGGTTATAAAAGTCTCCTCTGGGAAAATATTGAAAGAAAATTTAAAATTTCCTTCTGTGCTTTTGGTATTATTGATTCGTGTCCATTGTTAATTATGGTAAGTTAATTAGTGTCTATATTTTATATTAAAATCATATGAACTTCTGAATCAAATATATTTTGACACTGATATTTTGATATTTTAAATTATTGCAATTATTTTTCAAGTAAAAATGAATACTTTTTTCTCTAAATTTATTTATGTTATTTTAGCTCTTTAAATTCTCTAACCACAAGCCATGTGGTTCTTGTAAAATATGAAGAGAGTAAAAAAGGCCTTAAGCTAAGCAGTCATTCTTTGAGCAGAAATCTTGGAATATGTCTATATTTTTATTCTTGACCTTTTTGGAAGGTACATTCTCCTTTATAGTGACATGCTTATTTTATGATCAGAACTGATAAAAGCAAGAGAAGAAAACATTGATTTTAAAATAAACTGTTTCTATTTGGCAAAATAAATATTCTTAGAATAGTGTCCCTTAAAAGGGATAGATTAAAAGAGTAAATGCTTAAAAGTGGTGTTAGTCTTCTTTTTTTCTTTAGTATTACATAGCACCTAGTGACAGTGCTATGTAACTGAATTTCAGAGTTGTAACAATAAGATTTATTGAGCGCTTTCTATGCACCAGCAGGTATTCAGATAGCTTACATTGTTGTTGTTGTTGTTGTTTTTTTTTTTTTTCTTTTTGATCTTCATGACAATTCTGTACTGCTGATTTACTATTATTCCCTTTAACAGAATGGGAGAGAAAAGTACAGAGAATTTAAATAACTCATCACACAGGAAATTATGGAGTCAGGATTTTAGCCTGCACCCTTACCTACCACACTAACGCTAACAACAGCAACAGAGGCAGCAACAATTTCTCAGTCTAATTGGAACATGAAAATAGAGTAATGTTTTTACCAGATCAACCTTTGAAAAGCAGTGGGGACACTTACAGAGAATAATGGTATAGGCACTGGTTAGGCAGATGTCATGGCTCTGAATGTATAAAACTTTGCCTAATACTGGAATGACTAGTACAGTTTTATTGTTAAGTTCAAGGTGACCAGAGTGGGTTTGGGTTACATGAATGTGATGTAACTGATCAGATGCAAATAGTTTAGCTGAATAGGAAAAAAAAATACTGAAATACAGAGCACATCCTTCTTTGGAGTCATGGATAAATCATTTCTGAATTCCTCTTTCCCACTTAATCTATCTTCTTGGACCCCTCCCCCCTTTTTTTTAAAATATTTTTTTGGATGTTGAGGGACTTTATTTTATTCATTTATTTATATGTGGTGCTGAGAATCAAATCCAGTGCCTCACACATACTAGGCAAGCGCTCTACCACTGAGCCACAACCCCAGCCCCTTCTTGGACTCCTTAATTCTTAAAACAGTTGATATGCAGAAAATTAGAATTTATGAAAAAATAAGATGTATTCGGTTTATAAATGAATTAATTTTAACAAAATATGTGTTTAAGTGTCTGCTTCTGTAATGCATTTGAAATAATTCTCTTGACTAGATTTATATACATCTCTTTGTGAGCACATACTGTTTCAAGTGAGTCATCTATTTACTTAGTATTGTTGAGCAGTTATTGAATATTGTTGAGTAACTCTAAGTTTAGTAATCTTAATTTCAGTGTTTCTAGAAATGTGTGCACTTTAACAGAATCATCTGAGGTTTGATAAAGCACATCATTTTTGTCCTGTAGTCTAGTTGTTCTGAATGAATCTCTGTGGTGTGCAACAATAAGCATTTCTTCTGCTCCACTTCTCTCATTATGGAGCCCAGGCTGGAGAGAGGGTAACATCTACCTGGAAGAAGCTTGTTATCAGTGCAGTGGCAGAAGTTCAGGAGGGCAAGCCCAACCCTACCAGCACTTTTCCAGACTCTGCTTCTTTAACATTTCATTGGCTGTCTAAGTTTTACTACCAAGCCCAAAGACAAGGGAGAGGTGGGAGGTGTAGAAGAACATTTTGCTTTTAATTTCATTGCAGAGGAATGAAGAATTGAAACCTGCAATCTACCACATAAGATGAGGAAGATGGTACAGGAAAGGGGCTTTCCTTACCATTTGAATGGGGCCAATCTCTTAAATAGGCTTTTGCATTAAAATGACTTCAGCTTTGGTGTCTACAAAAGCTGTCCTGGAATGTGGCCTGTGGTCTGGGGCATTAACGTTGGTGTGTCTATGAAATGTGTGGAGAGAGATGTTTGTTCCACAGGAAGACAACACTTTTCTTTCATCAAAGGGGTGTGTGTGCATGTGTCTGTGTATTTTTTTTTTTTTTTCCACCCTTCGTGCTGGGAATACAACTCAGGGCTTTGCCCCAGCATGCAATTACTGAGCTACACCCTCAGCCAAAGGCCAACTTTTTAATAGTGAAAGAGAAGAAAATTTTGATCTCTATTGGGTAAGTTCTAACTATAAAAGGTATTGAGTGAAGTCAGAATAAATAAATTTTACAGTTGGTCATATCACTTATTTTGGTACCTACTCATAGATCCTTCATGTTGAGTATCAGTTTTACATATTTGTCTTGTCCTCCCAATTAGTAATTGTTTCTAGAGGATAGGTTTCATGTCATTTTGGGGAGTGCTGGGAATCAAACCCAGGGCTTCTGGTATGCTAGACAAGTACTCTATCACTGAACCATCCCCCAGTGCTCATATCTTAACTTGTTTTGTATTCTTCCATATTGCTGTGCACATAAGAAATGTTTAAGAAATACTTGGTGAATGAATTATAAAAAGCAATTGGAGCTTATTGACTCAAAATATTAGTAACTTATTCTTTCTTTGACCTAGTTTCTTTAACTGTAAAGTTGTTTGACATAGTGGGAAGACTGCTGTCCTGAGATCTGGATTCTGAGCACACTTAATATAGTTTATTTAGTTCTAATTTTATGGGTTTGGACCAGATCATGTTTCAAAATGCAGATTCCTGGATACATCTTTAAGTCTTACTGAATCCAAGTACCTGGCCATTAAACCTGGGAATCTGTATTTATGTACTCTTGAGAACTGGAACTAAGATTCCTTCTAATTCTCAGCTTCTTCAACTTAATTAATTAGTTTTGGTACTGGGGATTTAACCCAGGGATACTTAACCACTGAGCTACATCCCCAACCCTTTTTGTTTTTTAAGATAGGGTCTCACTAAGTTGCTTAGGGCCTCACTAAATTTCTAAGGCTGGGACTGGGGATATAGCTCAGTTTGTAGAGTGCTTGCCTGGCAAGCACAAGGCCCTGGGTTCAATCCCCAGCACTGCAAAAAAAAAAAAAAAAAAAAAAAAAAAAAAAAATTCTAAGGCTGGCCTTGAACTTGAGATCCTCCTGTCTCAGTCTCATGAGTTGTTGGGATTAAAAGTCTGTGCCACTGTGCAGCTATTTTTATTTTACTTTTTGCACTAATTATATCTTATTCTGGAGCTTTTAGTCACCATTGGTACCAAACATTTCTTCTTTGTACTTTAAGCAACTACCCCGAACCTTTTTCTTTTTACCATTTGCAGTGTTTTTCTTGCCTTTTCTTGTCTTAGGGTGATGTATTACTTAATGAAAAAGGCTTTGTTGACCCAGTATTATGTATGTTAATTTAGCTTATATTTTTATTTTGGTCGTTTTATTTTCCTCCTGTTTCTGCCAAAAGGAAAAATTACTTATTAGTAGAAAGAAGAGTTTCACTTTTAGTAAATTTGGATGAGAATTATTGGTGAAGTATAAAGGGATTAGTGCTAACCTTAATTAGACTAGATAATTTTGTTTTGGTTTTAGTTACAAATTAATATTCAGTTGAGCCCCCTTCAGGTGGATAAACTACATATAGTACTTTTCTATTCACCAAACAAGAATTATATTCTGATTTGATTGATGTGTACTGAAAAAAAAATGTGGGTGCTGTGATATCTAGGAATTCATGAATTTTGAGCTTCTCTTAAAAGCACTTACACATAAAAAGACTCTCATATCACCAAACTCTTTTCCCTTTTTGGTTAAATGATCTAGTCTTGAGTCTTTTCCTAAAGCAGCAAAGAATACCTTGTTGGAGTTGTAAGTGCACTAGATTTGTTTAAATTTTTTTTCTTTTTTGTTTGTGAGATGGATATGATAAGAAAACACATAATTTATGTATAGTCTGTGTGGAGTTAGAAATAAGTAGGTAGACTGAATGCAGTGGCACATACCTGTAATCCCAGTGGTTCTGGAGGCTGAGGCAGGAGGATAAGAAATTGAGGCTAGTCTCAGCAATTTACTGAGGCCCTAAGCAACTTAGTGAGACCTGTTTCAAAAAAATAAAAAGAGTGGGGGATGTAGCTCAGTGTTAAAGTGTCCCAGGGTTTAATCTCTAGTACCAAAAAAAGAAGCATGTAATAAATGACGGGAACATTTTGGAATGCATTGCTTTACCAAAACTATTAGTACATAGCATTTACTGTTTGCTCTTAAGTACATTAATTCAGTAAGCGACCCAAAGTGTTTTATATTTTAGACTGTTTTTATTCAAATATGTGTCCACTGGAGTAGCCAGAAGGGCAGGGAGCACTAAGAGAATGGATTACATGAAGGGAGAGCTGAAGTATTCACACAACCAACATTTATTGTTGAGATTCACTTTGAACTCTTGATCCTCCTGCCTCAGCCTGCTAAACCCTGGGATTACAGGTGTGTTGCCACTGCACCTGGCTATTCTTATATTTTCATTAAAGCATATCACTAAAGAGCCTTTCTTTACACTTTGTTGTGATATTTCAACATATATGATCAAGATATAAAATGTACATGCAAAAAATTATCTTTTTCTTGAAGTTAAACTGGCTGGAAGCATATCTCAGTGCCCCTGGGTTCAATCCCCAGCATTTGCCAAAAAACAAAAAAACCTTTATTTTATTCATTTATTTATATGTGATGCTGAGAATCAAACCCAGTGCCCCACACATGCTAGGCAAGCGCTCTACCACTGAGCCACAACCCCAGCCCTAAAGGGTGCTTTTAAAATAATTATATTCTGCTGGGGACTGGGGGGCATACTTATGGTGTGAGATGGTAGGGAGGAAGGCAGACTTTCTTATTTTCTTTGTATCATTCTACAACATTTAGAAAAGAATCTTGCACACAGGAAACTCAATAACTACTTAAGAAGATCATTCAAAGTTCTTACATTTAGAAGAAAGGAGGGAAGAAGATGCAGAATGAGGGAAACGCAAAATCATCCCTTTACATTTGATATACATTATTCTTACATTTTCTTTTTTCTTTTCTTTTTTGGTACAGGGGATTAAACTCAGAGGTACTTAAGCACTGAGCCACATATCCATCCCATTTTTATATTTTATTTAGAGACAGGGTCTCACTGAGTTGCTAGGGCCTCACTGATCTATTGGTCTCTGTGAATGTGCCTACTCTAGATATTTCATATAAGGGGAATCATGTATTTGTCTTTTTGTGACTGGCTCTTATTTTGCCTAGCTTAATGTTTTCAAGGTTTATTCATGTTGTAGTGTGTATCAGAATTTTATTTCTTGTTAAGGTCAAATACTATTCTGTGAAATGTATGTGTCACATTTTGTTTATCTAGTCACCTGTTGTTGACCACTTGTTGTTGACCTTTTGACTACTGTGAAGAATGAAGCAGTGAACAGGGTGTATAAGTATCTGAGTCCTGACTTTCACTTCCTCTAGGTACATACCTAGAAATGTAATTATGTAAGTCTGTGTTTAGAATTTTTAAGGAACTTCTTGTATTCCATAGTGGCTGTACTATTTTACTTTCCCATTAGCCATATACGAAAGTTCTAGTTTCTTCATATCATCACTAAAACTTATTATGTTCCAATTTTTTAAAAAGTTAGGATAACCATCCTAATGGGTGTGAAGTTATTATTGTTCCTTTTTTTTTTCTTCTTCTCCTTCCAATATCCCCAGTCTGTCAAGTGATATCTTTTTGTGGGTTTTGATTTGCATTTCCCTAAGTGATAAATGATGTTGAACATCTTTTCCTATGTTTACTGACCATTTACATACCTTCTTTTTAGAAATATCAATTTAAGTCCTTTGTCCATTTTAAAATTGTGCACCTGTGTGGTGGTGGTTTTTTTTTTTTGGTCAAGTTGTAGGACTTCTT
Source organism: Glaucomys volans (assembly GCA_020662805.1). Classification (NCBI taxonomy): domain Eukaryota; kingdom Metazoa; phylum Chordata; class Mammalia; order Rodentia; family Sciuridae; genus Glaucomys; species Glaucomys volans. The sequence continues at coordinate 17,231 of JAJEJO010045725.1, forward strand.
CTAGATATTAACTGCCCAAATATTTTCTTACTTTCTTTAGGTGGTTTTTGTCATTATTTTTCTTTCTTGATAATGTTTTTTGATATACCAAAGTTTTCAATTTTGATTAAGTCCAGCTGCTCTATTTTGTCATTGTTGTTCATGTTTTTGATGTAATATCCGAGAATCCATTGCTTAATCCAAGGCCATGATGATTTACTTATGTGTTTTCTTCTTTAGCTCTTTTAATTAGGTCATTAATCCATTTTGAGTTAAGTTTTAAAAATTTTTTTATGTTTTTAGTTGTAGATGAACACAACACCTTGATTTTATTTATTTATGTGGTGCCGAGGATCAAACCCAGTGCCTCATACATGCAAGGCAAGCGCTCTACCATTGAGCTACAACCCCTGTCCCATTTAGAGTTAATTTTTATATATAATGTTTTAGTTTGTGTTTAACCTACTTGGTTAGATATTTCCAGGTATTTTATTCTTTTGTTACTAAAGTATTTTTTCTATTTGGTAGACTTACTTTCTTGTTTATTGTTAAGGGAAAATGTTGGAATAATTCACTTTTGAAATAATTAAGATATTTTGATGTATCTCTTTCTTTTTTGACATGGAAAATCCAGTTGTGTCAGCTCTATTTGTTTGAGACTGTTCTTCCCCCATTGATGGAATTGGCCAGTCTTGTCAAAAATGAACAGACCAGGGCTGATTTAGCTCAGTGGTAGAGTACGTGCCTACCACGCATGAATTCGAAGGCTCAATCCCCAGCACCACAGAAATAAAAACAAAACCAAAAATGACTAAAGTTGTATGAGTTTATTTCTGGACTCTCATTTCAACTCATCTATAGGTCTTTCCTTTTGCCAGTATTCTTACTTTTTTGATTACTATCGATTTGTAGTAAATTTTGAAATTGGGATAGGTGAGTCCTCTGACTTTGTTCTTCTTTTTCAGTATTGTTTTGGCAAATCAGAACCTCTTGCATTTCTGTATAAATTTGAGAGTTGACTTTTCTATTTCTGCAGAAAAGGCTGTTGGAATTTTGATAGGGGGTTTTTTGGGTCTGAGGTCACTTTGGGATTGACATCATAATATTGAATTTTCCTATCCATAAATAAGGAATGTCTTTCCATTTATTTAGGTCCTCTTTAATTTTTGTCAGTAATGTTTTATAATTTTCAGTGTATAAGTGTTTAATCTCCTTGGTTAAATACATTCCTAGGTATTTTATTCTTTGTTTCCTGGAGTATTTTTTTTTTCAGTTTGGTGAACTCTTTCTCTCATATATATGTATGTATGTATGTATGTATGTATGTATTTATTTTTGGTATTGGGGATTGAACTCAGGGACACTTAACCACTGAGCCACATTCCCATCCTTTTTTTGTATTTTATTTAGAGACGAGGTCTCACTTAGTTGCTTAGGACCTTGCTAAGTTGCTGGGCCTGGCTTTGAACTCACGGTCCTCCTGCCTTAGCCTCCAGAGTAGCTGGGATTACAGACGTGTACTACTGCACCTGGCTCTCATGTTTATTCTTTTTTTTTTTTTTAATACTTTTAGTTGTAGATGGATACAATACCTTTATTTTATTTATTTATGTTGTGCTGAGGATCAAATCCAGTGCCTCATACATTTGAGGTAAGTACTTTACCACTGAACCACAACCCCAGCCTTCTTGTGTTTATTCTTAAGTAAAAGAGTAATTTATTTTAAAAAATATATTTAAGGCACTTAAATTTGTTACTAGTGAAATAGTTGTTTTCGTTAATTGTTTCCATTCTGAAAATCTAAGAGAATAACAGTAGCTAATTTCTTAAATTTTACTTTATGTTGTTGAAGAGGGTTTTGATTGTTGTTATAGTTTATCATTAGACCTACTAGAATAGCTTGAAATGTTTTATTACTTCTAATCGGTATTTTATTACTTCTTCATTGAGGTAAACTAAAACAACTTTTGTTAGGCACATGTGAAGTAAAAATAATTTTTATCCATGTACTGTTCTTAACTAAACCACTAGGAATATTTTGGGAATTTCTGTTGTGTACTTATAGATAAGGTTTAGATGGAATTTGGCATGTGGTAATCCCTATTTAATAAATAATGAGTTTGTTTTCTGTGTTTTGATTTCCTGTTTCATAATTGTACTAGTTAATGGGATTAGGCAATCTTGATTTTTTTCTACTTTAATTAAAATAAGGTTTGAAGCATCTAAGAAATATTTCTGATATTTACTTGCTGTCATAACATGTTCTTTTAAAAAAAAAATTTCTTGGAGTTGTAGGTGGACAGCATGCCTTTATTTTACGTTTATTTTTATGTGGTGCTAAGGATGGAACCCAGTGCTTCACACATGCTAGGCAAGCATTCTGCCACTGAGCTTCCAGCCCCAGCCCCATAACATGCTCTTTTGGACAGCTATTTTGAATAAAGATCTGTTGCTAAAAATGAAGAGAATTTACTGCCCTTTAAACTTTGGTAGTTAATTTTTCATATCTGCTCTTGCTTTTGTAAAATTATTTTTTAGTTTATTGATAGTTTGTTTTAGGTGTTGCTCTTTTCTCTTATGTTTTTATAACTGGAGGTTTTATTATTCTATTACTTCCCTATACTTTTAGAGATAGGTACCATAAATATACATTTACATTAAAACATACAGGATTTTCTTTGAGTAGGACACCTATGGACTCAGAAGGAGTTTAATTAACTAAAGAATTATAGGATGTTGCCAAGGGGTTTCACAATCTTTTTCAGTGAAGAATAATATCTTGAAAGTTATGAGGTAAATGTATGATTACTTAGCATCTTTCTTGTAAGGTGTAATAATTTAGCATCCTTTCATATTCAGTACTATAACAGGAACAATAAATTATACTTCTGATATTATGAAATGTGAAACATAAATGAGGTGAAGAGTTCTATAGAATTATCTGAGAAAATCTGAAACATAATTAAAGGAGTTGAAGAGTTCTGTAGAGTTATCTGAGAAAATTTCCTCCTCTGAGGTATCTATCAAAATGACTAGAGTCTTTGTAGATGACCATAGCATTTTTCTTTATTTGATTCCCTCTTTCTTTCCTTTCTTCTTTTGGCACTTCAAGGAGTCTGCATCATTGAGCCAGGCGTGGTGACTCATGCCTGTAATCCTAGCAGTTTGGGAGGCAGAGGCAGGAGGATTGTGAGTTCAGAACTAGCCTCAGCAATTTAGTGAGGCTAAGCAACTCAGTGAGACCCTAACTCTAAATAAAATATTTCAGAAAAGGACTGGGGATGTGACTCAGTGCTTAAGTGCCCTGGGTTCAAACCCCAGTATCCCCCTCCCCCCAAAATCAAGGAGTCTGCATCTGATAAGATGAACAACTGTGAGTCCCCTGCTGTCTGATTGGTTTTCTGTTTTATTTATTTATTTATTTAGGTACCATGGATTGAACCCATAGGTACTTAAACACTGAGCCACATCCCCAGCCCTTTTTTTTTATACTTCATTTAGAGACAGGGTCTTGATAAGTTACTTAGAGCCTCACTAAGTTGCTGAGGCTGGCTTTGAACTCATGATCCTTTTGCCTCAGCCTCCTGAGCCTCAGGGATTATAGGCATGAGCTACCACGACTGGCTGGTTTTCTGTTCTTTTTTTTTTGGAACCAGGGATTGAACTCAGGGACACTCAGTGACTGAGCCACATCCCCAGCCCTATTTTGTATTTTATTTAGAGACAGGGTCTCACTGAGTTGCTTAGGGCCTCGCTAAGTTGCTGAGGCTGGCTTTGAACTCTTGATCCTCCTGACTCAGCCTCCCAAGTCGCTTGGGTTACAGGTGTGCGCCACCACACCCGGCTCTGTTTCTTGATTGTACATATTCAGCACTTTTCTGAATCAGTAAACCTTTTATTTTTTATTTTTTTACCAAGTACTAATGATAAGGATAAGGATTATCTTTGATACAATCTGCCATATTAATTTTTTACCATGCATTTTATTTCTATGTAAGTTTTTTGAGGTGTTGAATATTTGGCAGAAGAATAGAGTAATATCCATAGAAGATATGAAAAGTAAGATGTTTAGTCAGCATGTGATTTATGTGAAAATACAGTAATGAATGAGATAAAATAAAAATGAAAGATATAGTAAAGATATAGAAAATATAGCAAATGAAATACATAGTAACAACATAGCAAATTTTACATGTTTATATTGTTGGCCAAGCAAGTAAAAGTCCTATGGCAGCATTTAAAAATGTTTGTTATGATGAAGCAAATGATAATCAAAAAGTCTTATTAATATTATAGAAATCTTATAATTTCTCACAAGAAATCTAATTAACTTTTTCATGTATATAAAACTCTCTTAGAAATTTTTTTGGGGGGGAGTATACTGGGATGGAATCAAGAACACTCAACCACTGAGCCGCATCCCCAGCCCTATTTTGTATTTTATTTAGATACAGGGTCTCGTTGAGTTGCTTAGCACCTCACTTTTGCTGAGGCTGTCTTTGAACTCGAAATTCTCCTGCCTCAGCCTCCCGAGCAGCTGGGATTACAAGCAAGTGCCACTGTGCCTGGGTTAGAATATTTTTTAGTTTAGGAATCTTAACCAGATTATAAGTTTTTTTTTAAACATTTTTGATTGTGGTTTCCTTTAGTCTTTAACATTCATGTTTCCACTGAATTTTGGAGCTATTTAAGACGATAAATTTAGATGCAAATGGAGATTTCATATTGGAAATCTTGGATATTGGATTTCATATGGAAATTTCATATTGTTAAAGTCAGACTTCCCCTTTCTCTTTCTTCAAGGCAGTAGTTTTCCCATTATAATCTGTGTCAGAAATACACATGATAATTCACTTTCATTCTTTCCCAACAAGTTAAATGCAAAATAGGAAGATTTAGAGCAAAATGTGCTAACACAAATGATAGATATGTGAAGGGATATTTAAATGTTTGATTAATAATCCAAACTCTCCAATTATTTCATTTAAATGAGGAAATAAATAGCCAAGTCTTTTCTATCACTATTAATCTGTCTTTGCCTTTGTAGGCTTATCTATGAACAAAGCTATATAATTGTAATAGGTGCTCAGTTTTTGTTTTTTCTGTTTTTGCTGTGCTGAGGATGGAACCCAGGGCTTTGCATATACTAGCCAAGGTCTCCACCACTGACCTACACAAAACCCCAGGTTAACCTTTAATAGAAAGTTCATTTGTGTTTTTATTTGAAAAATAGGAAAAAATACTAACAGCCCACAATCCATTATTTCCTTCTAAATAAAAAAAAAAGTATATGTAATTTTGTATGGTTGTGATTTTATCTTTTAATTACATCTTGGATTTTTTTTTTTTTTTTTTGAACCAGGGATTGAACTCAGGGACACTCGGCCACTGAGCCACATCCCCAGCCCTATTTTGTATTTTATTTAGAGACAGGGTCTCACTGAGTTGCTTAGGGCCTCGCTGAGTTGCTGAGGCTGGCTTTGAACTTGCGATCCTCCTGACTCAGCCTCCCAAGTCGCTTGGATTACAGCCGTGCACCACCTTGCCCGGCCACATCTTGGATATTTTGTATGCAGTAGTATGTCATAAGCATGTGTTTGAAATCTTAACTATCCTTTTAATAGTTGTATACATTCCATTGAGTGTATTTGTTATTGTTTACTATTGGGAGGTATTTAGGTATTTTCTGATTTTCTTCTCTAATAAATAGTGCTTTATTGAATACTTCTGTGCCAACATCCTTCTTGTTTCCTTCTTTATTTCCAAGTTCTCATCTTGACCTATCAGCATCGCATTAGTAAATTTGATCATTTTTTTCTTCCTTGAAATATTTGGTTTCTTAGATACTATATTTTTTATTTACTTTTTATATATGTACTATTTTTTGATAGTTCTTTTTTATGTACCTGACCCCTAAATGTTTTTTTTTTGTCCCAAGATTCAGTCCTTGTACCTTTTCTCTATCTACACTGACTCTTCTGGTGATCTTATACAGCATCATGGCTTTAAATGGCATCCAGAGGCTAAGTTTTAAATGTATTTCCGTTCCATATCTCTTTCCTTTCTTGAAATCTAGTTGGAGGTGTGTCTACCATTTTCACTTGGGTATCTCCTTAAAACATCTAAAACTGAACTCCTGAGCTGCTTCTCCAGGCCTGTTCTTCCCATAAATTTAATTCAATTCAGCAAATTGCAATTTTGTTTATCCTGTTGTTTAAGCCCCATATAGGATATGTCTTTAGTCTCCTCTCTTTTTCACATTCACATTCACATTCAAGTTGATAACAAAATCTTTTGGCTCTACCTTCAAAATAATAGAGTCTGATTACTTTTTACCTCCTCCTCTGCATCTTACTTCTAAAAGTCACAATCTTTTCTCAGTTTTAACTTTTCACTTGCCTATTTCTCTGCATTTTTGCTTATTATAGTCTTTCCACAGAGTAGCCTGGGCAGCTGTTTTCAAATATAAGTTAGATCATTACATTTCTTTAATTTCTGCAGCATCTCCCCATATTATTTAGAATAAAAGTCACAATCATTTAAAATATTCTACATAATCTGGCCTCTACTGTTTATGACTTTATGTGCTAATCTGTCTTGTTTAACTTTAATTGTACTTTTCACTTTACATAGAACTAAATTCAGAAAATCAAATGTTTTAAAAGAAGTTAGATTTAGGAGGCCTTATTTAAGTAATTTGACAATGACTACAATTAGTGATAAATACATATATTTGAAATATTTGAAATATTTTATTCATCTAAAAATCTAATGAAATTCAGATCATTCAGGAATAATTATTCAGGCTCAACTATGTCTTGGTTATAGTCTTTTATTTTGCTATAAATGACTGCAGATGTTTTAGGTTTTAGTTTTGTGTGTAACATTCAAATGTTGGTGGATAATAAGTATTTCATTGAAGATTCAAAACTTCCATTTTGGAAAAGAGCACCATTAGGGTAGAAAAGAGATGATGACACATTTAGTAGAGGATAAGGTTTTCTTGTGTTATTAGTGATTAGAACCCCTAGGGGCCACTCTAGAGTGAAGAGTAACTTTTTATATTTAGTTACTACACAAAGGACTGTATTATAGTGGTAAGAAAAGCAAGATTAAAAACAGTCAAATGATAGCCAGAGATGGATTTATTCCTGTTACTTTGTGAAACAAAAATTTTACATGTGATAAAACTAATTTTTTCCTTTGACTAAAATCCATTTGTTAGCTTGATGAAATGTTATCAAGCCTGGTAGTCTATAGGGGCTGGGGCTGCACCGGGCTCGATCCTTAGCACCACCTAAAAAAGTTAACAAAGGCACGCTGTCCATCTAAAACTTAAAAAAAAAAAAAAAAAAAAAAAAAAAAAAAGTCTATAAATTCACTTTAAGCACCAACATTTTCCATTTATATAACTCTTTTCTAGGAGCTATTGTTTTGTTCACTTACTTAGGTTTGTGAGAAATTCAGTTTGTTGATTACTTACTAAGTCCCTCCTTAATTAAAAAAAAAAAAAAGCAAGGTATTGGGCTGGGGGTGCAGCTCAATGAGAGAGTGCTTACCTCCAATGCAAGAAGCTCTGGGTTCAGTCCCCAGCACAGGGGAAAAATTAGTCTTACACTGGCACTAAGCTCTACTCTAAGCACCTAATAAGGCATTTTATTTCATATCACCCTATTGATGAAAATAGGTCAAAGTCTATTGTATTAAGGCATGGTTTATGGAACTGTATTAGTTAGATAGGCTAGGTTATTCTAAAACAATTTTTCTGGGGAGGAGTAGTGAGGATTGAACTCGGGTGCTCTAACACTGAGCTACATCTCCAGCCTTTGGTAAAATTAGAAACCTTTTTTTAAATTTTGAGATAAGATCTTTCAAAGTTGCTGAAGCTAGCCTCAAACTTGTAGTCCTCTTGCCTCAGCCTTCTAAATTGCAGGGAAAACAGGCCCATGCCACCATGCCTGGCAAAAATGGCTATTTTTTGCTTACATTATGTATTCATTAAAGGTTGCCGGAATACTCTACTCATCATTCAGGGATCTGGGTTGATGAAAATATCATCTTGAAAGTTGCCGATTGTGCCAGAGGTAAAAGATAATATGTGAGGGTCTTTCACTGGCTCTTATGTTCTGAACATAATCACTTATGTTGAACATAATCACTTCCACCTAACAACGGAATTGTTCAATTTCATGGTCTTCCCTAACCTCTAGATAAACTTGCTTGCTTTGTATTTTAAAACTTGTTTTTGCTTTCAGATTTTGATTTTATTTCTTTAACTTTTTAAAATCCTTATATTATAAGATAGTCGTAAAACGGATTTTTTTAATGATAGTGAAGTATAGAAAATAAAATATCCTTTCTCTCTTTTTCCCTAATCCCATTCCCTGGATATAACTACTAATATTTTGTAGTATAATATTCCATACTTTTTTATATGAACTGTTAAAAAATTCTGTGTAAAATAAGTTTTTAAATAAAGTGGAATCACATTGTGTATAAATTTTTGCACAACTGTCTAGGACTGTCCTAGAAGTAAGATCATTTAGTCAAAATTTGTACATTAAAATTTTTTGGGGGGTAGTACTGGGGATTGAACTCAGGGCACTGGGACCACTGAGCCACAGCCTTGTTTTTTTTTTTTTGGAACCAGGGATTGAACTCAGGGGCACTCCACCACTGAGCCACATCCCCAGCCCTATTTTGTATTTTATTTAGAGACAAGGTCTCACTGAGTTGCTAAGGGCCTCGCTAAGTTGATGAGGTTGGCTTTGAACTCGTGATCCTCCTGACTCAGCCTCCTAAGCCACTGGGGTTATATAGGCATATGTTACCACACCCGGCTACATTTAAAATTTTGATTTTTTTTGGTTTTTTTTGGAACCAGGGATTGAACTCAGGGACACTTGGCCACTGAGCCACATCCCCAGCCCTTTTTTGAATTTATTTAGAGACAGGGTCTCCCTGAGTTGCTTAGGGCCTTGCTAAGTTGCTGAGGCTGGCTTTGAACTCGTGATCCTCCTGACTCAGCCTCCCAAGTCGCTTGGATTACAGGCAAAATTTTGATATTAAGTGCCAAAATTTTCCCAAAAAAGGTTGTACCAGTTTTCATTTCCTCCAGTAGTGTATGAGAATTTCCATTTTCTTATACTTTTCTAAGTACAGTGTTTTTTGCCAAAGCAAAATAGTCATATTCTGTTTCAGTTTTTAAGGCTTTAATTTTTAGGTTTTGGCCAGTTGTATGTATCTGAATTTCCTGTTCACATTATCATGTCAATTTTTCTGATGATTAATTTTTCTTAGTTGATGTTTTATGAATGATTTTAGGCAATTAAAATTGCATTTCTGTTCCTTTGTGACATTTTGTTCTGAGTTATCTTAGAAAAGGCCTTTACCATATCCACAGTTAACTAAAATTCTATCTTGTATATGGGTCTATCATTATTTTTAAAAAAGTTTAGATAATTTAATCAATATGAAGGTATTCTTAGTGTTGTAACTTGTAATAAAACTATGAAGTAGATATCATGATTATTCCTATATACAGGTAAGGAATTTGGGACAAAAAGAAAAAAATTTTTCTTTCCCAGTGAGAGGGATTGAACCTAAGCCTATTCTCTAGCCTCAACTTTCGTGCTTTTAACAGACTGCTTCTTATTGTAGCAAAGCTCTTTTTTTTTTTTTTTTTTTTTTTAAATATACTGGGAATTGAACGCAGAGGTGCTTTACCACTGAGCTACATCCCAGCCCTTTTTCTTGTTTTAAAATTTGAGACTGGCTCCCACTAAGTTGCTTAGGGCCTTGCTAAATTGCTGAGACTGGCCTCAAACTTACAATTCCTGCCAGTACCTCCTGGGTTGTTGGGATCATAGCCACTGTGCTGGCCAGCCAAATTGTCAGTTTCTTAAAATGCCTGAGCATTGGAACCCAGACATTTTTGGCTGTCATTTACATCCTTTGTTTTCTGATTGGGGGTCAAACCCTGGGCCTCACATGTGCTAAGCACATGCTCTGCCACTGAGCTAAACCTGCAGCTCAAGAGCCTTACTTATTTTAATTTAAAAGTTTCTAAGAACCTTGGTTGTTTGGGTTTCTAGCTTATAAAAGTTGAGGGAAGCCAGATATGGTGGCACAGGCCTATAATCCCAGCAATTTGAGAGGTAGAGGTTGAAGGATCACAAGTTCCAGGCCAGCCCTAGCAACTTAGCAAGACTCTGTCTTAAAATAAAAAAATAAAAGGGACTGTGAATGTTAGCTCAGTGGTAGAATGTCCTTGGGTTCAATCCCAATACCAAAAAATAAAAAAAGGAGTATCAAATAAGTAGATCACTCATATTAATGATTTACGGCATGTATATTCATTTAATGTATTAAGAACAAATTTTAGTTAGACTCTATTCTCTGCAGTTGATGTATGGAAATACATTTTAAATGTAGTTTTTGTTTTGTTTTGTTTTTTTGTACTGGGGATTGAACCCAGGGGCACTCAACCACTGAGCCACATCCCCAGCCCTATTTTTTTTTTTTTTTTGTATTTTCTTTAGAGGCAGGGTCTCACCGAGTTGCTTAGGGCCTCACTAAGTTGCTGAGGCTGGCTTTGAACTCGTGATCCTCCTGCCTCAGCCTCCCAGGTGCTGGGATTACAGGTGTGCGCCACCACGCCCAGCTAAATGTAGTTTTGATATTGGAAAGTCTTGGGGCTATTACTCGAAGCAAAGAACTATACTTGAAAAGAGGACTCTGAATAATGAAATAAATGACAATATCAAAAGGAAGTTAATAGGTAGTCAGGAATACTGAAATTACTAAGAGAATCTACCCTGTGGGCTACATTTATCATTTGTAACTCATTCCTGGTATCTTTTTAGCCCATTTTACTTAAGTCACTAATTGTAGAATTTGTTACTTAGAAGATGGCATCTACTATTGGTGTTGAGAGAGAGATTCCTGTGAGATTCATCTGAGTCATGTCCTCTGTAATTGTCTTGAGAATTGTGTTGAAGAAGCAGTGAATCTCTGCAGCTAATAAATATTTCATTATTGCTTAAAGGAACCTGTTGTCTGTCTGAAAGATTTATCCAAAAATACCTGCTATTTATAAAGCAATACTTGTATATGGAGAACTATATTAGATGCTATTGAGAGTAACAAGTGAAATAATTATTGTTTAGTAATAGTAATCTCACCATTTATGAGTGCCTGCTATGTGTCAAGGACAATGCAGAGTATTTTTAATACATTTTTTTTCTTTTTTCTTCCTTTTTTTTTTTTTTTTGTGGAGAGGAGTACCAGGGATTGACTCAGGGACACTTGACCACTGAGCCACATCCCCAGCCCTATTTTGTATTTTATGTAGAGACAGGGTCTCACTGAGTTGCTTAGTGCCTCGCTTGTGCTGAGGCTAACTTTGAACTGGTGATTCTCCTGTCTCAGCCTCCCACGATGCTGGGATTATAGGCATGGGCCAGCTCCCCTAGCTTTACATGCATTTTTTTTTCCCTAATCGTCAGAATAGCTGAAAGGTAGGTGTTTCTCCTATTTTAGAGTTAGAGAAGTACCTAACAGAATTAATACTTTGTTCAATGGAGTATACTCCCCACCCTGCTCATGTTGGGGATTGACTCAGGACTTCACACAAGCTAGGCAACCACTCTACCACTGCATTACACCCCAGCTCAAGTATGGTTTATACTTTTAATAATAACTAATTACTTACAAATTGCTTATTGACTATCTCCTTGTGACAGGTATTATGCTAAGTGCTTTACTTTTTTCTTAGTTTTTTCATCACAGTTGCTGAAATAGTAAGTAAATATTTTCAAAGATAAGGATACTGACAGTCTAGAAAATGGCAGAAGTGTATTTCAAGCCCAAAGCTGCTTTTTTCTAAAAATCTATTTCCTCCCTCCCTTCCTTTCCTCTTTTTTCCTTTCTTCTTTTTTTCCAGTGGTATTGGAGAGATGGAACCCAGGGGTGGTATGGACTATATCATCAGCCCTTATTTTGTTTTATTTTGAGACAGGGTCTTGCTAAGTTTCCTAGGATATCTTCAAACTTGCAGTCCTCCTGCCTCAGCTTTCCTTGTCACTAGAATTACAGGTGTGCACCACCATACCTGGCTAAAAATCTATATTCTTTACCACATTTCCTCTCAAGACCTTTTCATGTTGTGAGGTATAATACATCACATTGAGGTGCTTTAGCTTTGAGATTCTGTGAATTGATCTCTCTGTAAAGCAAGTTAGGATAAATTTATTAATATCTCCATACCAATTATGTAATATGAATATGAATATTTGATTCATTAGTAGAAAGACTACTATGGCTGATCATTTTTTTCCAAGTTAGCATGTATTTATTAAATATCTACCATGTACAACTGTGTTAGGGTACAGAAGTATGAATTATGGTTCCAATATCTGAGAAACTTAAACATAAACATGATGATACTCAATTGCTTAATTGTGGATTTTAAAAAAGAAAATACAAATTTGGTCAGATGTGGTGGCATACTCCTGTAGTCCCAGTTACTTCAGAGGCTGAAGTTTGAAGATCACTTGAGCTCTCAAGTTTGAGATCAGGCAGGGCAAGATAGTGAGACCATGTCTCAGAAATGAGCAAAACAAAATACAGATGCAACAATATATTTTCTTGATGTGAATGCTGTGTAGTTTTCTTGAGTAAGAACTTTATTGGTATCTTAAGTTTTAAGTATAAAAATATTCAGAGTATGGTCAATAAATAACTTTTCCCTTATTATAAACTGTAAAAATCACCATTAGAAAGAGTATACTTCTAGTTAGATTATGAAATTGTAAGACTAATTATAAGACTAATCTCAGTTTCAGAGATGTTAAAATGTGAAACACATTGTAACAAGTTAATTATTAACTGGTATTGAGCTTTTAGAACTTTTGATCTATACTCTTGTTTAGACAGATCTCAGTAAGAAAATGAAATGATTGTAAAAAAATGCACCATCACATTGTGCTTCTTTTTGGGAAATTTCTTGTTCAGCTCTTTTTAAATTACATGTGGGGGAAAATAACTGTAAAAAAAGAAAAAAAGGTGGGGCATATGAAACAAATTGAAGGCTTGTAGTGCACTCAATATTTCCAAGTACATGCAGTTTGTGAAGGAGATGGCTAAAGCCATTCAGGGAGGTAACTCAGTAGAGTGCCTCCCATGTAAGGGAAACCATTAAAATAAGTTAGAAGAAATTAGGTATTTCAGAATGCAAGTGTATAACACTCCTCAAATAAACTAAGATAAAAAACTTACCTATAGCATTCTGAATGTTCTGTGGTTTTCCCATGTCTTCTGGCATTTAAACATTGGTTAGTAGTATTGAAAAGAGATATAGAGTGTAGGTTGGTGCTATTAACATTCTGTTGTATTTATGAAGATGAGGTTAGATCAAGAGAATACCATAGTATTGTATAGTCATGAACAGAGCATTTGGATCCCTGCCTTCAGTGGCACTTACGTGCCTGTTGAGAAGGTAGATCATGAATAAGTAAATACAGAAATGAACAAGCTTATCAGAGATTAGGATAAATGCCACAAGGCCATATTAGAGGATATTTGGGGAAGCCCGCTTTAGTTTAAGGTGGTCAATGAAACTTTCCTTATGAGGTAAGAACTGAAGACTTAAAATGAGCCAGATATATATGAATAATTACAGGAAGAACATTCTAGGCAGAGAAACAAGATACATAGGCTGGGAGGTAGGAAAGAGCTTAGTGTTTTTCAGAATCAGAAAGGATACTGGTGGGGCTCCAGCATAGTGAGCTAGGGAGAATTGCATGACAAGGTATTAGACAGGAAAGCAGGAGCCAGATCACGTGGGGCCTCGTAAGCTATGATAAAGATGAAAATTTTGAATTGCATTCTGAGAAAATGGGCTTTGAAAGATTTTATGCAGGGTAATTTCATGATCCAATTTTCATTTTTCAAAGATCATGCTGGCTTGTGCGTAGAGAAGGATTGGAGAGGAGCTGTAGGAGAAACAGGAAGACTGGCTAAGCAGATGCAGTAGTCATGCTGGACAAGTGTAGCCATACTTGGTGTCCCTTGCCTATAAACACAGCTGCTTGGGAGGCTGAGGCAGAAGGATCACAAGTTTGTAGCCAGACTGAGCAACTTAGTAAGACCTTGTCTTAGAATAAACTAAAAAGGACTGGAGTTTAAGTCAGTGGTAGAAGGCTGGCCAAGCATGCATGATACTGTGGGTGTTCAATCCCCAGTATTTGGGAAAAAAATAAAATAAAAGATGGATAAGGTGGTGCCTTTTTCCCTGGTATGGCAAAATGGCATTTTGTTATCTGTGCACACCTGCTTCTGTAATAGTGTCTAGAAGTAACACAGACCATTTCTTGGATTTAGAATATATAATTTAATTACTTTAAAAGCCTTATTTCCCTCAAGTTTTTATTTTAGATGTCTGGGTTATTCAAAGTTGTTATGCACTGCAAATATATATTAGTGTTATTTATGTATTAGAGAAAATATAAGCATGGAAAGTATTACCTTGGGTAATAATTCAAAGATTAGAGACCATTGTTCTGACTCCCTTTATTACACAGACACTAATGTCTACTTACATGGTCCTTTGTAGATGAGGACTTTCCTGTTTGTCCTATTCTTGAAAGACTGTTATTGCAGTATTTGAAGACTGTCTCATTTGTATTTTCATTTAAAGAACATGTAATGCTTTTTTTTTTTTTTTAACTCCAGTGTGGATATATACTCATTGTATCATTTTGAGATTTTTGTTGTTTTTGTTGATAGTCTTCATAGAGGTATCATACGGACATGCTCATTCATATATCCCTGCAGTTCTTTATCAGTTCAACTTTTTCTCATCCTTAATTAGTTTCAGATAATATTGGAGTTATTTGGAGCTCTTAGTTTTCATGCTTGGACTCTGGAATAAAATTGTTATGACTACAGAGTCTCTCTCTCTCCCTCTCTCTTTGAATCCAGGGTCACTTAACCACTGAGACACATCCCCTGCCCTTTTTATTTTTTTATTTTGAGACAGAGTCTGACTAAATTCCTGAGGCTGTCCTTGAACATGATCCTCCAATCTCGGCCTCCCAAGCCACTGGGACTGCAGGTGTCCACCATTGTGCCCTATGACTGCAAAATCTCTAATGTCTAATCAAAAAATAAATAAATAAATAAATCTACCTTGAGCAGTAATAAAGTTTAATCAATGAAAATCTCTTATGATAGAATGGAAGTGCCCCATAAGACAGTAGAATAATTGGGGGGAAAATTAGGGTACAATTTGAATGAAATACAGATTTTATGGCTTACTGCCAGGAGATTCAGCACAGCTGAAATTCTTGTTTTCCTATCTGATACCTCAGTACCAGCAGTTTACTCATTGTTTCCTGTCTTAATCTGTAGGTCTCTAAACATTCATTAAAATCTACAACTTTAGTGGTTTTGCTTTTCCCCATCATTTAAAACCTAGTACATGTGCATAGAGTAAATTTAAAGAAAGGGTTTCCATCATTTTTTTTTTCCAGAAGAAACTTCTCTACCCTGAAATATCCCAGTATATTAAAGTTTTTTGTTTTCTTTTTTGGGGTGCTGGAGATTGAACCCACGGCCTTGCATAGGGTAGTCAAGCACTCTACTACTAAGTCACATCCATGGCCCTTAAAGTTCTTCTCTTTATCAGTTTCTATACAGGGAATTTTCCTATCTTTTTTTCCTTTTGTTTCTTTTTTTGTGGTGCTGGGTCATGAACCCAGGGCATTATGCACATTTAGGCAAGGACTCCACCACTGAGGTACATTCTCAACTCCCCCCCTTTTTTTTCCTGCTTATTATCTGAATTGAGAGTATTATATCTGAATTATTATTTGGGGGAGAAGAGGATAGCATTATTTTTCATTTCTCAGAGATTTATTTAGAAAAATAAGGACTATTTTTCATATTATGAATTATAGACACAATATAGGTCTAAATCGGAGATGAGTATGTATGTATGTATGTGTGTATTTATTGTGGTAGTGGGAAGTGAACCCAGGGGTACTTTATCACTGAGCTACACATTCCCCAGCTCTTTTATTTTGGGACAGGGTCTTGCTAAACTGTTGAGGCTGGCCTCAAATTTGCAATATTCCTACCTCAGCCTCCTCAGCTGGGATTATAGGGGTGCACCACCAGGCCCCACTAAGATCAGCTTTTTTTTAAAGTATTTTTTTAGTTGTTGATGGACCTTTATTTTATTTTTATTTATGTGGTGCTGAGGATCAAATTCAGTGCCTCTCACATGCTAGGCAAGAGCTCTACCATTGAGGCCCAGCCCCAGCCCAAATTTTATTCATATTTGACTTTTTAAGGTAACTGCATAAATCCTAATGGTATAGCACAATAATTTTTCATCAGATAAATTTTATAAGTAAAAGCATTAATGTAACACCCAGTCCACTAACAGAACTCCAGAAACCCTGTTACATCTTCGTGTGTATGTGTGAGTCACCATCCTGACTTCTGGAGATTAGTATGGAATATATGAGGCTGAATATTTATTCTTAAATTGGTTTCATCATATTTGAACTTACTGAAGTAAGGAGAGGTTTTTCTCCTAATTTAGTCTAACAGTTAAAATTCTATGAGAATTTGCCATAGTAGGGAAAAGTAATTACCCAACTCCTCCCTTATTTTGTATAACATGACTAGCTATTTTTTCCTCGTAACATTTTTTCCTCATAACCCCCCTTTCTTTATTTTTATATTAATTCTGCTATTATTGTAGTTGTTATTATGCTTACTTAAAAGTTGAATATGTCATTTATCTCTTGGGAAAGTAAGACAAATTGTGATAGTACAGAAGCTGAAAGAAAATTAAATGGAAAGAATTGACTTTTGGTGTTTTTGAAGGTGTAAAGCAAAATATGAAGATTAGTAGATAATAGAGAACAACTAGAAGGGAAAAAAGCCTATTTCTTAAATTTTCCATGGCTTCAGTGTTCCTAGAGATCCATTTCTGAGGGAGATTTTAGAGGGAAATGAGAGTAAGAACAAAGATGACACACAAGTAAACAATTATTATTGTAACAATAGAAGTTTTATAGAAGTGTGATTGCTGAAAAAGCTACACAAAGTTATTGATGGTTCTCTGGAGAAACGTTTATGGTATATTTTATAAGCAGATTGGTTTATAATGTTTTCAAGAACTTGAAATATTTTGTAGAGAACTAAAATATTTGTCAAGTAGAGAAGATTTCCTATAAAATACTATTTTTATCTGTCAGCAAGAGGTCTGGAATTATTATCATACAGTTTTATCAAACCATACATCTGCATAATATGCATGAAATCTTTGAAGAATGATTGGCACATCAAACTTATTTTCCAGTCAACTTTTACTCTGATATATACTCTTTGCTTATTGTTCTGTTGGTGATTTTGAATCAGCATATCCTTCTGTTTTTCCCTCCTTCCCATTGTCTTGCTTACCAACAGCATCATAACTATCTTAAAAACAAAAAAGTAAGAAATCAAAATAGACCTAAATAAGTAAGTACACCTGTCTTTTTCACATACACACAGACCTTGTTGCCTTTGTTTTATGTATATATATGGGTGTATTATATTTCTTAATTTTGCAATTTAGCATTCACCCTTATAGTTTTACTAAGATTGCATTTCCAACATTACAAAATACAGTAACTGCTGGTGCCGAGTTGCTCTCAGTGGTTACACTTTTTACTTGACTTTAAATTTGAAGATATTAAAACTTGTGTTCCTGATGCTCAATACAGAGATGGAAATACCTGCAGAGACTTAAAAGGTACCAGATTCTTTCCAAAGTCAAACAAAATAGTTTTCACCTGTAATCATTTACCATATTTTTGTATCTTAATCTGTTCAAGCTGCTAGAATAGAGTGCCATAACTGGAGTGGCTCATAAACAACAGCAATTTATCACAGTTCCAAAGGCTAGGAAGTCTAAGATCAAGGCACCTAGTAAGAGCTTCCTGGTTCATAGATGGCTGTCTTCTCACTATCCTCATATGGCACAAAGAAAAAGGGAGTTCTCAGAAGTTTTTTGTTTTTGTTTTTGTTTTTTTAAGGACACTAATCCCATTCATGAGGGCCCATCCTGATAACCTCTTCATCTTCTAGAGGTTCCCTTCTAATACCATCACAATGCAGGATTTTAACATATGAATTTTAGTGAACCATAAACAGTCTTGTTGAGTTGAGTAGGGCCTTGCTATGTTGTTGAGGATGAGTTTGAACTTAGAATCCTTCTGCCTCAGCCTCCTGAGTCGCTGGAATTACAGGTGGGAATTACAGTCATGCATCACCACATCCTGCTCCAACTAACTTCTTTGTTAGTAAAAGGTATTGTGTTTTCAGTTACCACCAAGCTGGTCCTTTCAATTTTGTTCATAGTTCCCATAATCAATAACTACTACAGTGTTTGAAAGTTGGTTGAAAGTATCTTTAAGTGTCCTGCACCCTCAATGCTTAATTCTGTTAAGCTGTCTGTCATATGCTCTTATTTTTCTTTAGCATACCATGAATGAGTTCCTAGGACACTGCTGCCATGACCAGTAGTGTCTCTGCATTATTGGTGGAGGTAACTGTGCTTTTAGACCTAGTGTTAGTGATGTTGGTGATAACCTTTTTATTTTTTAACTTTTATTTTAAAATTCTTTTTAAAAAAGTTGCAAGAATAATACAAGGAGTTCTTGTATATCGTCACTTAGCTTCCTCAAATGTTAATACTTTACATTTCCTTTATTTTCTCTATATGTACATACTGACTTTTTGGGGGACATTTTGAGAATAAGTTACTGACATGGTACTCTGAAACCCCTAAATTCTTCAGTCAATTTCTTAGGAAGCAGAAACATTTTCTTATATAACGACACTGATTAAAATCAGAAAATCAGCATTTCATAATCTGCAGACTGACAGACAACATTATTTGTTCTAATAATGTTCTTTATAGAAAAAGAAAAACATTTCTTCTGGTCCAAGAGACCAATCCAGGATCTTGTGTTGCATGTAGTTATGTCTCTATTTTCATTTAATCTTTGACAATTCCTCACTTTCTTTGTCTTTCATGACCCTGATGTTTTTTAAGAGTACTGATTAATAAGTAGAATGCCCCTCAGTTTGGGTTTGTCTGATGTTTTCTCATGATTAGACTCAGGTTAATGCATTGGAATACCACAGAAGTGATATTGGGTTTTTAGGGCATCATATCAAGGGGCACATGATATCAATTTTCCCTATTACTGGTGATGTTAACTTTGATCACTTGGTCAAGGTGATATTTGCCAGATTAAGTTACTATTTTTCCCTTTGTAATTAAAAAGGAACTTGTGAAGAGATATTTGAGTCTGTGAATATCCTATTTCTCATCAGACTAGTTTCAGCAGTCATTGATGATTGTTACCAAATGATAATTTTTCTAAATCTAATATTCTGCATTCATTGTCATTCTAATATAAGGAAGAACTTTCCTTTTTCCACATTTATTGTGTTTATATCAATCTAAATTCTTATTTTATTCATTTGCATGTTTCTTAAGTGAGGGAGAACCTTTTTTAGGTTCTTGTTAAATGTGTGTGATGCTCACTTAACTCTGTTAAGCACCTACTTCTCAAAGTGTTGCAATGATTAAATCAATTATATATGTGAAAATGCTAGTGAAGTATTAGTTATTTTAAGTTTATAATTAGTGAATTTTTGAAATTTAAAACTGTGTATCAACAGTATTTTGTAAGCTTGCAACATCCTCATTGGGTGGCAAAAACAGGTCTGAACTGGTAAGAGTCTTTCTACAGTTTTTATCGAGGTGCAAATATTCATACATTTTGCTGCAGAAATACCAATAGATTTAATTAGTTGTTCCTTACCCAGATCCTACTGGGAATGTAGTGCAATATTTGGCATGCAAGTGGTTCTTTCTTAAAATCTGAAAAATTATAATTTGCAGCACATTTGGTTATAAGAATCTCATGTAAAGTACTCAGGACCTAATATTTATATCACCTATATTTATATTATATTGAGAATGTAATATTTATATCACATCCTATGTATTTGTAAGTATATTTTACTAAGCATTTATCACTAGTTGGTAAAATTGATGCTAATAGTTATACTATTAATCATGACTGTTGGACAATCAAAGAATAGTTTTGCCAGCATTTGCTTAAAGAGCAAAGAAAAGAAACCCAAGCTCTTACCTTTGCTGTCAGGTAGACTTTCTTTTGCTATTTTAAATACAGTTATGGGGATCAAATTCCTTTGTGCTTTTCTCATTCATTTAGTCCTGAGCCTGCTCTTCTTCTTTATGTATAGTATTTTTCTACTTTCTGCTCACTTAGCAGATTCAAGGGTTCACTTAATGCAGCTCTGTAATATAGAACATCCTGCCTTTCCTCAATTGTGTAGTGGAGTTAGTTAATTAAGGTAGTGTTCTTTGTAGAATTAGATTCAAATGAAATGATACAAAGACAGATTTTAATTATGCCTTTATTGAAAAGTAAGTTTTTAGAAGACTGACAAAAGAAGTGGTCTTAGATTTTAGAAGGAGATGATAATAGCACACATTGCTATCTTTTCATAGTTGATGAGCATGAAGATTATATGGCATGTAATGGAAATGTTTATATTTATGGTTTTATTCCTACATGATGATTATCATGACAAATAATACTTAAGCTCAGACCTCAGAATAAATTATCTAAATAGTATAGAGTTTTTAAATCTTTAACTTGAGTACTAGTAATTCACTCAATGTTTATTGATTATGGACCCCCCCCCCATACTAGGGGTTGAAACCCAGGGTCACACATGTACTAGGCAGGCTCTCTTTCACTGAGCTACAACCCCAGCTCTTTTTATTTTCATTTTTGAGACAGGGTCTTGCTAAGTGGCCTAGGTTGGCTTTGAAACTTGCAATCCTCCTGTCATAGTCTCTTGAGTAGCTAGAATTATATAGGTCCGTACCACTGCATCCAGTGTGAAAATTATTTTGGATCAGTATTTTGTGTTCTTTTATTCACATTAATCTATTTGAACTTTTCTTATTTAAATTCATTCTACTTCTACAGTATATTCTGATACTGAATTTTGAACTTCCCTAAGTTATACTTAAATTAGATAAAATAATTTTAAACAATTAAAATATAATTAGTTAAAAATAATACACATATAGGACAGAAAATTGCAAATTGTGTGAAAGGACATACAAGGAAATGAGCATTTTAGAAGATTCTTATCGTCTAAGTCAAGCACAAGTTGGCAGATTTCTTTCCATTAGATGTCATTCACTCTATCCAGTATGCAGATGTCTTTTGTTTGCAGCTCAGTACTAATGAGGGAAGGAGAACTGGTGAAAATTGCCAATAGAACCTTACATCCCATTTATTTATTTATTTATTTATTTATTTATTTATTTATTTATTGGCACTACTGGATTTGAACTCTGCACATTAGACAAGCTAGAAATTTCTTCCTTTATTATCATTAGGTTGGCTGGCATATGGTGATAATACCTGAAAGGAACATAGTTCTAAGAGTGAACTAAAGTTGTACATGTTTCATTCTAGTGGATGCAAATTTTTCTGGTAGCAGATACAGTACTAAGAACAGTGCTGAAGTATTTCAAGAGAAAAGTATTGTGAAATGAGAATAGATATAGATGGTTACTTTTGTTAATGAATTTTGTAGATAATATTTAGCAAGGCCAAATTTACCAAGTTTTGAATGCCAACTAAAATGTCTTCATCTTCTATATAGATTGCTAATCCTTAATATGTATTATGTATTTAGTCTTTATTTTGGTACAAGTCAATAAGATGATTTCTTCATTATATGTTTTACATATGCAATATTTTTTGATATGTATGTATGTATTTAGCACTAGCAGTTTAACACAGTGTCACTAAACCTCTGAGCTATATTCCCAGCCCTTTTTTTTTTTTCTTTTGGCCATGCTGGGGATTGAACCAAAGGCCTTATGCCACCAACTGGGCTATATCCCCAGCCCCCAGCCCTTTTTATTTTATTTTTGAGACAGCATCTTGATAAATTGCTCAGGCTGGCCTGGAATTTGTAATCTTCCTGCTTTAGCCTCCCAAATTGTTGGGATTACAGGTGTGTGCCTCCCACACCTGGTTTAGAGTTTTATTTTTAAAGGAAAAGGGTAAGCTAGAATGTTAATCTTTAACAGATATGTGAACAAAAATTTATTGAGATGTTCCAGATCAAGGAAATCATATACCATAAAGCAAGGAGTCTCAACATAATCCAGCTTCTTAACAAATATATGTAATTTAATTTTTGTTATGGAATGATCTCAAAACTACATTTTGGGGAGGAGAATTGTTCTATGATTATGACATGGCAAAATGTTGGAAATCACAGTGGTTGCTTAAAATTGAACATGCTGCAAAAAGAGTTCAAGAGTGCTTTTTGTGAAGAGTTCTATTGTTAGCACAATTTTGCCTGTGGGTCTTCTCTCTTTTGGGGGAAGGTTGTAATTCCTAAAGGTTGCCAGGATTTCATTAAATCAAAGTTGGATTGTAGCCAGACATTCAGTTGGTTAAGACCCCAGACTTCTCTGAAACCTACCCAAGAGGAGCAGTTGAGAAAAGGGAGTCAGGTGCAAGGGAGGGGAGGTGGAACAGGCAGTTTTACTCAATAATTTGTCAAATGGGTTTAGCAGACTTTTAGAGTTAATGTAGTCTTTAAGCTCTGTTCTTCTATAGTCACATTCTGCTTAGTTTTTTCAGTTAACAAGAAACAATATTGATAGCAAGATTTGCATTTTTTCTTGCATAACATTAACAAAGTAATTCTTTTTAATTTAAATTAGAAATCGGATTAGAAATAATACCTCTAAAAAGTTAATGTTTGACTTATTTTAAGAAAGCAAAATTAAAAGCCAGTGATGTAGCTCAGTGACAGAGTTTTGCCTAGCATGCATGGGGCCCTAGTTCAATCCCCAGTACCAGGAGGAAAAAAAAAAAAAGAAAGAAAGAAAAGAAAAGAAAGTAAATTTATAATTTTATTTTATTTATTTTTTTTGTGGTGCTGGGGTTGAACTCAGGGCCTTGTGCTTGCCTCTACCAACTAAGCTATATCCCCTGCCCAAAAAAGTAAGTTTATAAGAGTAATAATATTTGTTTACATCCTTTAGATTTTATAATTTTGTTTTTTAAAAATTTTGTTTTTTAAAAAGTTTTAAGCCTACTGCTTATTTTATATTTATGTGGAAATATCCTTACTTAAGAGTGAGATATTAAGGGCTTTTACCTTCCATTTTTTACACCTCTGTGATAGTTAAATTTCATTTTTCCAGATCTGTATGTCTTGTAATCATGGTATTATTAATAGTTTTAAAACATAATAAAATGGCTTATTGATAGTTATTTCAGAGTTAAATTTTTTTTTTACCAGATATCTGAATTTATAGGTGAGTGTCCAGTTGTAATTCATTTTTCATTTAATAAGTTATCAGATATTGATTATATAGTGATAAGCTATATTCCCTTTTGGGGTTTATGCTTCAGAGGATCAGGGATTCTAATATATAAATATATTTTTAAAATTTGTGCATCTTGGGATGGGAATATAGCTTAGAGTGCTTACCCAGTGTGAGGACCTGGGTTCAATCCCCGGCAATGGGAAAAAAAAAAGGTTGTGCAAGTTAAAATATTTCACTTAAATGCTTGAGTTAAAAAATGCACTTTAAAGAAATCTTTAAAAGTAGATAAGAAGAATTTGGTTAGAATAGACACTGTCAAAAGGATGTCTTTTCTCATGTGTTTTCTTCCTCCTTCCCTTCCTCCTGAGGTGCTTACGATTGAATCCAGGACCCTCAAGCATGCTCCACAAGCATTCTACTACTGTTGTATACCCAGCCCAAATGGTGTTTTCATATACACAATAAACTTAGCTCAAAAATGTTTCTACAGTGGACCAGTGAGTGGGTGCATATATATGTGTATGTGTGTGGATGTGGATGAGCACTTCAAAAATAAATAGATTTCACATAGGCAATATCTGCACTGTTAGTACTAATACATTAAAACAGTGTGATTCATGGATTCCTGAGGTGAACTGGGGTGTCCCTAGGACACTTTCAGAGAGTGTGAGAGGTTAAATATTTTCTTATTAGTTCTAAGATATTATTTGCCTTTTTCATTATGTTGCTATTTGCACCCATTATGCAAAAGCAACAGCGGATAAAACTTCTGACTCCTTAGCACAAGTCAAGGCAGTGGCACCAAATGTGGGAATTTTCCCATTGTGTATTTTGTTGCTAAGAATCATATTTAGCCGGGCGTGGTAGCGCATGCCTGTAATCCCAGCACTTGGGAGGCTGAGGCAGAAGGATTGTGAGTTCAAAGCCAGCCTCAGCAACTTAGCGAGGCCCTAAGCAACTCAGTGAGACCCTGTCTCTAAATGAAATACAAAATAGGGCTGGGGATGTGGTTCAGTGGTCGAGTGCCCCTGGGTTCAATCCCTGGTACCAAAAAAAAAAAAAAAAAAAAAAAAACAGAATTATATTTAGAAATAAAAGCCAATTTTATGTATGAATATCCCTTAAATGAAACAGGAAAAATTATTAATTTTATTAAATGTAGTCCTTCTAGTTACTTATCTTTTTGTGCAGCAAAATAGGAAGTATAAGTATTTCTGCTGCATACCAAAGAATGATTGTTATGAGCCAAAGAACTTGTGTGATTGAATCGAGGGCAGAATCAGTTTTTTCCTGGAACATTGTCTTTATTTTTAAGAACAATTGGCAGACAAAATATGGTGATTCAGATTTAAACAGAGTCTTTTTTTTTTGGTAGCACCTGGAATTGAACCTAGGGGCTCTTTATCATTGAGCACATGCCACAACCTCAGCCCAAGGTCAGTTGATGAGGCTGACCTTGAATTTGAGATGCTCCTGCCCAAAAGTTGGGATTATAGGTGTGCACCACATGCCTGATATTTTCCAGATCAGCCTTGGCAACCTAGTGAGACCATGTCTTAAAATTAAAATATAAAGGACTGGAGAATAAATTTTTTAAAGAAATGAACGCCTAGCCATATTTTGGCTGAACACCTGATATTTTTGACAGATATTTTTCTTCAAAATGAGTGGGTTTTGTCATTTCAAGGAAATCAGTTTGTATAATTTATTTTTTTTTAATTTTTTTTTATTTTTTGGAACCAGGGATTGAACTCAGGGACACTTGGCCACTGAGCCACATCCCCAGCCCTATTTTGTATTTATTTAGAGACAGGGTCTCACTGAGTTCCTTCAGGCCTCGCTAAGTTGCTGAGGCTGGCTTTGAACTCGCGATCCTCCTGACTCAGCCTCCCATGTATAATTTATTTCCAGTGATAAAAATTTGAACTTTCACATAAAATATTAGAAATTTGGGAAATTTTCATTTTGTAGCAGGAGGTCACTACTTAAAGACTTTTCTCATGAGACTAGTGGTGATATGAGGAAGTGTGATTTTTTAAAAAATACAATTATAATGAAATGTGCCCACATTTTGGACTAGCCATGTAGCACAATGAACCAGTATTTTCTAAATGACCAATGTGTGATGTTATAAAATTCTGCATGGGTAAAAGATCCTTTAAAAGGGCAGTGGATTTGGGCTGGAATTGTGGCTCAGTGGTAGAGCACTTGCTTAGCACGTGTGAGGCACTGGGTTTGATCCCCAGCACCACATTAAAAAAAATAAATAAATAAACAAAATAAAGGTATTGTATCCACCCACAAATACAAATATTTAAAATAAAAAAGGGGGGGGCAGTAGATTTTAACTGTGCTTAGGGGGCTGTGCGTGCCTATAATCTCCTGGCTTGAAAAGCTGAGGCAGGAGGATCACAAGTTCAAAGCCAGTCCTGAGACCCAAAAGTAGGAAAATCACTTTAAAACATTTATGTCTAGAGACGATTAAGTCCTTTAATGTAAAATTCTGTATTGTAACTTTGAGTATGAATATACTCACACGGTTCATAACCATGTATCCATGTGATTATAATTTGAAATGATTAGATTGAATGGTCCAGAGAGTATTTTACTCAGTCTGGATTGATTTCCCTCTTTTCGTTGGACTTTTCTTAAAATAATAATGATAATAAAACAATTCCTAAATATTTGAAAGCTCTTAAAAATTTATAATATTCTTTCTTTTCAGTTAATTTACTATGGTATATTGGGCAAAAAGGACATTAGACCCCAAAGGTCTGCATTTACTTTCCTAATTACTATGTCTCCTTTTTTTAAACCTTGAAGGTCTTGACTTTTTTTTTTTGAAGCAGGGATTGAACTCAGGGACACTCGGCCTCTGAGCCACATCCCCAGCCCTACTTTGTATTTTATTTAGAGACAGGGTCTCACTGAGTTGCTTAGGGTCTCACTAAGTTGCTGAGACTGGCTTTGAACTCTCGATCCTCCTGACTCAGCCTCCCAAGTCGCTTGGATTACAGGCGTGCGCCACTGCGCCCGGCAGGTCTTGACTTTAAAAGATACTTATTCCTGTCTGGGAATTCCTGTTTGGGTGGTATTTTAACTTAGGAATTAATCTGTTTCTAATATTTCTGTAATGCATGGTTAGGTGTTCATTTCTTTAAAAAATTTATCCTCCAGTCCTTTATATTTTTATTTTAAGACATGGTCTCACTAAGTTGCCACGGCTGATCTGGAACTTGTGATCCTCCTGCCTCAGCCTCCTGAGTTGCTGGGATTACAGGAATGTGCCACTGTGCCTAGCTTAAATTTTTTTTTTCTTGGACATTGACAAATTATAATTATATATCTTAATGAAGTACAAGGTAGTTCTATGATCTACATATGTATACAATGTGGAATAATTAAATCAAGCATAATGAATGTAGTCATTACTTCAAACATTTGTTATTTATTCCTCCTGTCTAACCAAAATTTTGTACCCTTTGATCAGCATCCGCCCATTTTATTCCCCAGCCTCTGGTCTCTGTTCCTCTGTTTCTGTGTGTTCAAATATTTTAGATTCCAAATGTAGGTGAGAATATTCAGAATTTGTCTTCCTGTGCCTGACTTATTTCACGTAGTATAATTTTCTCTAGATTCATCCATATTGTCACAAAAGGCATAATTTTCATCTTTTTAAAGGCTAAATAGTATTCGTGTGTGTGTGTGTGTGTGTGTGAGAGAGAGAGAGAGAGAGAGAGAGAGAGGGAGAGAATGTATTACATTTTCTTTATTCATTAGTTGATATTCACTTATGTTTGATTCTGTACTTGCCTATTAAAAATAATGTTATAGTCAACATGTGAGTGCAGAGAGCTCTTTGATATACTGGTTTTAAATCTGATGGACATATGCTCAGAAGTGTAACTCTGCTTTTAGTTTTTTGAGGAACTGGTATATTCTTTTCCATAATGGATGTTTGAATTAATAAGGCAGATATTTCACAGAACTGCTTGAATAAACTTTTGGTCAAGATCTTTACTATAATAATTTTAATAGGAGCCGGGCGTGGTGGTGCACGCCTGTAATCCAAGTGACTTGGGAGGCTGAGTCAGGAGGATCAAGAGTTCAAAGCCAGCCTCAGCAACTTAGCGAGGCCCTAAGCAACTCAGTGAAACCCTGTCTCTAAATAAAATACGAAATAGGGCTGGGGTTGTGGCTCAGTGACCGAGTGTCTCTGAGTTCAATCCCTGGTTCCAAAAAAAAAAAAAAAAATAATAATAATAATAATAATAATAATTTTAATAAAATAGAAAAAGTCTATTATGATTCAAGTTCTGTTAAAGGCAGTCTCCTTCCCTCGTTTTCTTTTACCATTTAAGACTATGTCTGGTCACTTTTTGAATTTCATTTAGAGCATTGGTCCTTAGCTTTTTCTTATTATTTGAATACTAATCAAGTTTTGTGGTCCTGAAGCCAGAAAAGAAAATCAGATATAGTAGTTAGTACTATAAAACTTTTTGTCATTTCCTCTTCTGTCTCATGTTTTGATTCACTCATTAGAAGTCCAGACAAGGGAAGTTTGAGTGTTGGCAGAGGGGCTTCATGATTTGTGGGGCCTGAGGCAAAATGGAAATGCAGGTCCTCTTGTTCAAAAAGTAGGAAAAAAAGCACAGCTTTTCCTTTGTTGTCTTTCCTTTGACTTAACACACACACACATACACACATATATATTTTTTAATTTTTGCTGTTGTTGTAGATGGAAAGAACACTTTTATTTTATTTATTTATTTTTTATGTGGTGCTGCTGAGGATCAAACCCAGTGCCTCACACGTGCCAGGCAAGTGGCTGCCACTGAACCACAGTCCCAGCTCCTGGCTTGTCATATTTTTAAAAATTTATTTTCTTATGTCACTTGAAGAAAAATTAAAAATTTTAAGGCATTACTATGAATTTTACCTTTCCTCGTTATGTTTGTGCAGTGCCCATTTAAAATACAAATATAAGAATATTTAATTCATTTTTGGAACCATTGGAATTGCACTTTGTAGCTTGTACTTGCACTTGTAACTTGTAGTTCTTACTAGAATAGTGAAAAACGCACAAAACATTTTTTAAAAAATATTCTTAATATGTACGTATTCTTCCAACATTTTACCTTGAGTGTACTGATGAGTAAGGAAGGACTGAGAGGAAGAGGAATTATTGGTTGTCCTGTCTTTATCTTTACTTTTTTTTTCTTTTTCTTTTTCTTTTTTTTTCTGGTGCTGGGGATTGAACCCAGGGCCTTGTGCTTGCAAGGCAAGCACTCTACCAACTGAGCTATATCCCCAGCCCTTTATCTTTATTTTTATGTCATCATATTCAACAAAAGTGGTTGGCTAATATAAGCAAGAAAAGTATAATAGGATTCCTTGATTGTTGATGTTTCACAGAATACCACTGACTTGTTTCTGTGTTCTAAGCAAGTTCGGCCTCTCAGGGCTGTGAACAACCCCCTCCAATAACATTTGATAAAACTTTCTTTGTACTCTGGCTGAGGAAGAGACTGTTATTCTGATGAGAACCCTTGCTGAACTTTTTGTAGGTCCTTGTCCACATTGTAACCTGGGTTTAAGGAAATTGATTATATACTGTTAACCATTTGTGCACAGCAATAAACTGTTTAATGGGAATTTAAGAACCAGGCCAGAATAGGAGTTCCACTGTTCTGTTTTCTGGAAAGTGAACCATAGTTTCATGAGCATGGAATATTTTTAGCAAATTAAAATTGCTCATTAGGTACAGCTAATTTATCCATTATTGCTTTATTCTCTTTTAAGGGGCAAACTTCTTGTGTCATGGTATCATTCCAAGTTAGGGTTAAGAATTAGCTGGAGATTA
The DNA here is from genome assembly GCA_020662805.1 of Glaucomys volans. Taxonomy (NCBI): domain Eukaryota; kingdom Metazoa; phylum Chordata; class Mammalia; order Rodentia; family Sciuridae; genus Glaucomys; species Glaucomys volans. The sequence goes on from JAJEJO010045725.1 coordinate 46,546, forward strand.
TGACTTAGTAATTTAAGTGTTTCACTTTGTCACTGCTGTGTCCTGGCTCCTCAGGAATAGCAGGAATGGCCTAATAAAGCTGTGGTGATGCTGTAATTGTCTAATATTAGTAGTGGTTGAGACCTGGGTTCGTATAACTGAACAGTCCTAGCCACACATTATTCTACATGCTTATATTTGTTGCATCCAATTGAATTACTTGTTGGTTATTGTAAATATTGGTGGGATCCATCTAGTTCAGGTACTTCTTCTCTGTAATGCTGTGTTTACATATTTTTCTACATAAAATTTTTTAGACTTAGTATTTTAAGAAGAAAACAGGATTGAAAAAAACCATGTCTATTTACTGTTTGAAGTCAATGTATAGTGCTGACTATAATCTTGTCTGGGGTGATAAGTGAAATGCTAAAAGGCATATACCTTCTATGGAGTGATTTTTACCTTTGCACTTTCAGGTAGCAAAATACTATCATATTCTTATTTCCTCACAGAAACCATGTATCTATTATTGCTTCTTAGCTCTATTAAGTATGCATTTAACTGCAGTAGGCTAAATTGTTTCTCTTAAAAGATTGGCATTGACAAATTTTTGTTGTTAGCTTTTCATTATCATCAGATGTTGACTATACTGGCACAATGGTGTGTAAAGTCTAGGGAGGAAACAAATCAATGTGAATCTTGTGGAGTTAATGGGTCTTTCCCAAAGCTCTCATTTAGTTAGATAAATATATATAAAGTACTTAGCATTGTGCCTAGTACAAAGGATGCATGCAACAAGTGTTTTTAAAATAAATAAAAATTCAGATTTTTATAAGAATTAGTACTAAATATATGAAGACTTTCCAGGCACTGTAATCAGTCTTCTATCTTTGAGATTTGAAAGAAGCAGGAAACAGGGCGTAGGACCTACAAGGGAACAGGAAGATTACCCATGTTTTTATTTCACATTCCACTTGAGCTATCTTGGAAACACAGAGGAAAGCATGAAACAATAGTTGTATATGTGTGTGTGTGTGTGTGTGTGTGTGTGTATCAATGTGTTTATCTACTTTGAATTATATTATCATTTTAGGACACAGGGGATGGGATGTTCTATGTCTGGAATGTATTGATTGATTCATTAATGTCAGGAACCATGGAGTGTTTGTCAAGGAGACATGAGTTTTCTTTCCATTTCTAATTCATTAACCAAGGAAACAAAGTATTCTTAAATGTTCATTAAAACAATTATTTTATCCCCAGAATAAATAAATCTCCTTATAACCAGGATGTGGGGAGAACCCTAAAAGGTATACAAACAGTAACAAATCAGCCTAATTGTATTATAAATGAATAGCATGAGAGAGAGATTGTGTGTGTGTGCGTGTGTAGGAGGAAAACTAGCCTGAGATATTTTGGAAAACTAAGGCTAAAAACAAGTATTAAACCAAAACAATGTGCTCTAGTTAGTTTCTTTCTCATAGGGCCACGGATTAGCAATTATGAATTACTGTTGGTAATTTAACTGTATACTTGTATTGAACAAATAAGTAAAAATATTGTAGATAAGAAGCTCTAGGTTCCTAATTCTCTTTTCGAGGGGGGAGGGTATACTTGGAATTGAACCCAGGATCACTTTATACACAGAGCCACATCTCCAGCCCTTTTTATTTTTTATTTTGAGACAAGATCTTGTTAAACTGGCAAGGGTCTTTCTAAATTGCTGAGGCTGACCTTGAACTTGCAGCCCTTGTGTCAGCCTCCTGAGTCCCTGGAATTACACGTATGTACCACTGAGTCTAGCTATGAACATAGATGTGGCTGCATCTATACTTTGCTGACTTTAAGACCTTTGGGTATAAACGGAGGAGTGGGATAGCTGGGTCAAATGGTGGGTGAATCTACATTGTGAAAAAAAAGATATATTCTCTGCTGTATTAAAAAAAAAAGCAAAGGAAACAATCAATGATGTGAAGGGAGAGCCTACAGAATGGGAGAAAAAAAAAGAATCCACAGAATAAAAGAAATATCTGTGAGTACATATGAGCATAAACAAGGGAGAAGTGATAGCTCTCCTTTAAAATTTTTTTAAATCAATAAACTTTGTCTTTTAGAGGAGTTTTATATTCACAGTAAAATTGAAGGATGATTCATTTATTCAGTATTCCAGTTAATAAATAAAGAAGGACTGATAGAAATAGAAAATTATCATTAGGCAAACACCATAGCACATTGTTTGTTGCAAGCAAAACCCAGTGAATGGGTGCAAAAATTAATGGGTATGTGCTATGGATGTTCCTCAGTAGTGGAGTACCTGTCTAGCATATGTGAGACCCTGAGTTTGATCCCCAGTACCACAAAACAAACAAACAAACAAACAAATTAATGGGTAGGCAAAAACATGGTAAGAAACATGGTATGTGAGTAATTCAGTATTTTCCCACAAGACATGTAATAAAGTAGTGAAACCTAAAGACACCACTCTGTGTGACACATTGACATCTTTGAGAAAACAAACTTTTAGCAAATTGAGTTTAAAGATATGATTGACTTTTATTAGCAATTAATGAATCAGGCTGCATCCCATCTAAAGCTTTACAAAGGCTCTTGGATAGCTGAGTATAAAAGGCAGAAAATGACTATGCAAAGTAGAAACAAGGAACAAAAAGTAGGTTGGTCATTACAAAGTTACTTTCCTTATAGGGTTAAAACAAAGGACATGTTATGCTATCATACTAGCACAGTAAATGACCCCTTTTGATTGGTTGCTGTGTATCTCCTGCTTTTGGGAAAACTGAAGTTCAGTTGGATTATGTAGCATCTACTGATGAGTTATTCCATTCTGATTTGGTTCTGGCGTGGTCTGATGGGGTTAGTGCAAGACCTAAGCCCTAAACAATTCAGATGCCTCCTGATACAATGCATTGAGAAAGACATGATATCATATCTATAGTGTTCTTTCCAGGAAAGCATAATCTCAGTCTAATCATGAGAAAACAGGAGAACCAAAATTAGGGCACATTTTACAGAATAGTTTACTAGAACTTTAAACAAATCTTGGTAATGAAAAATTGAAGAACTATCCCATATTGGAGAAGATTAAAAAAACATAACAGTTTGTGGGATGTGGGATTGAATACTGAATCAGAAAGAGGACATTAATGGTAAAATCTTATCAATGAAATTCGATGAGATTTGTTAATTGTATTGAATCAGTGTAAATGCCCTGGTTTCCATAATTGTGTCATGATTAATGTAAAATATTAATATTAGAGGGCAACTGTTAATATTAGGAGGCAACTGTGTAAAGATTATACAAAAACTCCATATTATATTTTGTAAATTTTTTATAAGTTCAGATATTATCAGAATAAAAATTATTCCTTATAATCCTAAAAAAATTCAAGGTGGTAGGGGCTGGGGTTGTGGCTCAGTGGTAGAGCACTTGCCTAGCATGTGTGAGGCACTGGGTTCGATCTTCAGGACCACATAAGAGTAAATAAATAGATAAATAAATAAATAAATAAATAAAGGTATTTTGAAAAAATTTCAAGGTGGTATAAAGAGTTCTTGATGAAAATGCAAATCAAAACCACCTTAAGATTTCATCTTACCCCAATTAGAATGTCTTTTATCAAGAACACAGGCAACAACAGGTGTTGGCGAGGATGTGGGGAAAAGGGTACACTCATACATTGCTGGTGGGAGTGCAAGTTGGTGCAGCCACTCTGGAAAGCAGTGTGGAGATTCCTTAGAAAACTTGGAATGGATCCACCATTTGACCC
>JAJEJO010045726.1:0-62482 GCA_020662805.1 Glaucomys volans
CCCCTGGAGGCAGGCCCTGAGAGACTGCAGCCCCAGAGGATCCCTTGATAGCAGTCAGGGAGGGAGCCTGAAGCAGAAGACTCTGCTAAGCCCTTCCTGGCCCGCAGAAACTGTGAGATGATGTTTTAAGCCATTAAGTTTTTTTGTTTTGTTTTGTTTCTGTTTAGTACTGGGGACTGAACTCAGGGGAACTTCACCACTGAGCCTGTTGTGTATTTTAGTTAGAGACAGCATCTCACTGAGTTGCTTAGGGTCTTGCTAAGTAGCTAAGGCTGGCTTTGAATTCGCAATCCTCCTGTCTCAGCCTCCTGAGCCACTGGGATTACAGGTGTGTGCCACCTGCCCAGCCTCAAGTTATTAAGTTTTGAGGTAATTTGTTACACAGCAATAGATATCAAAGCCAGGGCACCTAAAAAAACAAGTTCAGCAGGGTTGCTCATGTGCCTGGATGGAAGAGCCATGTGATTGCACCCCAATCCTTCCCATTCCCCCAGATTCCCCATGGGACCCTTTGTTCATACCCTTCAGCCTCCATTACAAGACCATGCTAGGGGAGGGATGCCTTGGGGCTCCTACGTTCAAAGGAAAGTCACTATTTAGCAGCCATTTTTCATTTCTCCCGGGGATGGTACTTAACTAGTACCTTTCCACATGCATAGGGGAGAATGTAATTTGTTCCACAGGATGAATGTCCCAGGGCTTTAGGGTTAAATTCTCTTGTAGAATCCCAGAGTCAAAAGAGTGTCCTAGACATTAACACAGACATCCCTCCATTCTCTAAGCACAAGTCCCTTTTGCAGGGCACCTGGTCTCAGGGCCAACCTAGTCAGGACAACACATGCATTCCCTTCACCTGACACCCGACACTCTGTGCTTAGTTGAATCTCTCTCAACCAAGCCGACTTCGGGTCTGCAGTTCACTTCTTGCTCCTGGGAGGACCCTTCCTGGATGTTTTAGCTGCCTACTTCTGATAGCATCTGATTCTTAAGAAAAGCTACACCTTGACACTTCTAGGCACTTCCACTGTCTGATTAATTGCAGGTTGTCCATCAGAATGATGAGTCCAAGTATGATGATCTGCAAGTCCTTTCTCCTGGCAATGGAAGAGTGCCCATAAGATCTGTCCTGACACACTGGGATGCTAACTAGAGAAAGGGACATTATGATTGAGGCCTGTTGTCCAGAGTCTCTTAAAGGCTTGGTATCTTTATTTTTGAACCACCAACAGCTAGAAGACTTTTCTGTCTTTGTCTTCAAGCAAACTCCTGGGTTGCTGCAATACTAGACTGGGAGGGGACACATAGATCCCCAGTTCATTCCCTACCCTGCAAGCTGCTGGACGGTATCTGCAGATGTCTATGCACATTTGGTGAATAAAGTAGAAAAGGGTCAAGTAAGTTTGGCAAATGATAAATGCTCAATACTGGATTGCATGTTTTTCATGATTCACTAATGCACATGAACCCCTTCAAAGTTCTGAGTTCTGCTAGCCTATTCTTTACCAAACTTCTGCCCCCAAACTTTATATCCATCCCTCCATCCCGCCCCTTACACTCTTTCCTTTTTATTAGCACACAATTCTTTTTTTTTTTTTTTGAACCAGGGATTGAACTCAGGGACATTCGGCCACTGAGCCACATCCCCAGCCCTATTTTGTATTTTATTTAGAGACAGGGTCTCACTGAGCTGCTTAGGGCCTCGCTAAGTTGCTGAGGCTGGCTTTGAACTCGCGATCCTCCTGACTCAGCCTTCCAAGTCGCTTGGATTACAGGCGTGCGCCACCGCACCCGGCAGCACACAATTCTTCATACATAATTGGCACTCAAATTCTTACTGGCTATGTTTAGTGAAGAACCACAAAGTCCATGAAACAGAATTTCATGGGTCATCTCCTCTTCCTTTTTCACGGACAGGGAGACTGGGAGCAGTGAGCCCTCTAGTGGCAGGGTTAAGCTCGCCTGGTTCTTGGCAACTGAACTTGCTGTTACCTTAAAACACTCAGGCTTGGGGACCCCATTCAACAGCACATACACTTGGTCACCCACCTTCTGTCTCCTACACCTTGGCCAAGACCACTGACCCTCTGAGCTCTCCAGCTCTGCAAGTCCCATGGGCCCAATCACAGGACATATCTCCCACCCTGCCCCCCTCCCCCACATCCAGTCCGATTAAACCTAGTGTTGTCGATCCTTCTTCCTTATCTCTCCATCTGGCTGTTTCTCCACATTCCCATCATATTTTTTCTAAACGACTGCTGCAACTTCCTGTCTTTATCCCTTTCTAATCTATCCTGTGTGCTGCAGATAGAATGATCTTTTTAAAACTATCACTCATATCTTTCTATGCTGCCTAACAGAAAATAAAGTTGAGACTCCCAATCATGGCTTTCCACCCTTGGATGATCTGAACTCCGTCGTCCTCTGACCCTGCCTGCCGCACCCTCAAAGCACCAGTCACACTCTGCTTAAGCTGCTCTTCGTCCCCCCTAGACCTTTGTAAGTGCCATCTCGTTCCCCAGTGTGTGAAATGCACTCTGCTCTCTTCCAAAGTCTGGCTATTTTTTCCCTCTTCTAATCTTGACTTGGAAGTTACTTCCCCTGGGAAGCTTTTCTCCATCTCCCGAGGCTTTTCCAGTATGCTTCTCTAGGATCATGCATTCAACCCCATTGCTGTAATTTATTGCCAAGTGTTGTGAAATTACTTTTCTGTCTCCTCTACTGACTGCAGCTGCGATGAAGGCAAAGACTTATTTGTGGCTGTAACCCCAGTACCTGGCATGGTGACTAAACACAGCAGATACACAATAATGTCTGAAGAATGAGTGGACAGGTGGGGCGAAAGCAGGTGAGGTTTTCATGCGGCCAACACTGGGGGGAAAATATCCTTTGCCACACCAAGGGTGACGCCAGCATGAGGGAGTTATGGAGAATGAGGGTCAAGGTCAGAAAGATAGCAGAGATCAAGCAAGTCAGAGAAACTGCAGAGCCCAGAAGTTGGGGAGCCATGGTGAGGAGAAGAGGAAGCACGGGGGAGAGCTGTCCTGGGGGAACATCTGGGATGGCACCCTGGGCTTTATCTGTTTGGAACAGTCACTGGATTGAAAAGGCAGGAATGTTCTTGTTTACCAAAGTCCCAGGAAAGTGAACAATGCTTCCCCAGGAGCAGAGGCTGAATCCCATCCAACTAGGGTGCAGATACTGTCTTCCAGACAAGCATGTCTGCTATGGTGGTCACTGGTCACAGGCAGCTACCAAGACACTGGCAATGTGTCTCCTCTGAGTGGAGAGATGCTGCAAGCATAAAATACACACGAGTTTTCAAGGACTTGGTATGAAAAAGGATGTAAAATAATTCACTCATTTGTTCTTACTTTGCTTGCATGTGGAAATGTTAACATCTGGATATGCTGGAGTAAATAAAATAAATTATGAAAATTAATCTCACTTGCTTCTTTTATTTTTTTTTAAACATGACTCACAGAAAAGTTCTAATTACACATATGGCTCATGTCTATTTCTACTGGACACTGTGGTTCTAAGTTGTCGCCAAACTTCAGTTTGTATATAATTTAAAATGCCAACATAAGTATCAGGCAACAGTTTCCAGGTATTGGATTTTTTTTTTGTAAGAATAAAATAGAAACATTATAGAAACCATTATTAGCTTTGCAACTTCTTATTTTGTAGGAAAGGATATATTTTTAAAAATTCCATCATCTACTGTCATCATTACATAAAAGAAAGGGTGTTTAAATACCAGAAAAGGCCACAATCTCAGAATAACTAATAGCCTTTTAAATTGTAAAGTTTAGCTTTAAGGAAATGTCCCTCATTATCTCCTCTGTATCCCAGCTCCGTGGATCAGACCTTTCCATGGTATCTGAAAGCACAGTTCAAGGGTGTGTTCCATTAACTCAAGCTGCACCTTTGACGGCCCATGCTCAGCAGACAGTATAAATACCAGCAGAAGGCAGAACATTCTGGGACCAGCAGACCCATCTCTGTTCTTGGTGCTGCCCATGCTCACCAGTGGGGCGGCTTTTCTAATCTCTGGCCCCAGTATAGATTCTGGACACCTCTGTTGCCTGTGTGGGCAGGTGCAATCTGGGCTTGGAATGCCCACCTGACTTAGAAGATGCGGGCTTACTCCTCTGGCTGCATTAGACCTTTCTAGAAATGACCACTGCTCCCCTTTGCATCAGGCTCCCTTGCTATCCCAGACAACTGATTTTGGTCTTATGTTGACCAGTCCCTTGGAAATGAGTGGGATGCTGAGGTTGGGTAGAGGTTATGGGGAAGGGGCAGCTCCTTCTTTCCAGGAAGACATGCAGAGCTTTCTGGATGCCGTGAAGAGGCTCCTCTTGGGATCTTGCCAGGGCCTGTATCAGCTGGTAGCAACATCAACTAGATAGCAGGAGCGTGTATGTGAGCATGTGTGTGTGTGTACATGCGTGTGCAAAGGAGAGTGCTCTCCAAAGGGAAAAGCAGAACCTCGCTGGGACCGGAGAGCATGGAGGTGAGCCAAGACTTATTTTTGAACTGTTTCCTGAAAAAGATTCCTCAGCATCTGGGACCAGGGCTTGTTCATGTCTTATTTTAGCCCGGCTTGAATCACATTACACAACAGTTATAATAGATAACACTTATTGCATCCTCACCCTGTCTCAGGTGTTCATCCCAGAGCACTAAATCTGCACAATAACTCTCTGAGGTAGATGCTGTGATTCCTCTTCTCACTGTGGAGGGGGCTGCGCCATCAAGCACGCAGTCTCTCCCCGTTCTGTTTCCCCAGCTCCATCACAGGGCCTTTCAGGACCATCTGATTCCCTGACTCTCAAACCCTATTTCATACTGGCCTTTCTCTCCATTGTATGTTTTGAAAACTGGTTGCATGCTGGAAATTTCTGGAAAGCTGAAAAATCATGGGGCTGAGTGTCCCTCACCTGCTTAAGAATGACATCTCCTCCTGATGAACCCTGGCACTATTTCACGATATTTCCCAGACTTTCCAGCTAAAGGCTCAGAGGGGTCACTTCCTCCTTTGGGAAGTGAAGGGACAGGCCCTCCCACAGGAGCTGCTGAGATCAGAAGTGTAGCAGGGGATTCCAGGAGGGGCCTGGCGTGGCACCTCCAGCTCAGCAGTGGTCTGCATGAGGGTTGAGTGTCTGACACCTCGTTTCCAGGGACTCCCAACAGTGTGCCCTTCAGGAAGGTCTCAGAAGAGGATGAAAAGCAAAGACTCCTACTTCCTCCTGTAGTCACCCCCATTCCGAGTCGATCCTGCCCCGGAATCTGCCTCTTTCATCCTTTGCTCCTCCCAAGCCTGCCCACTGCTGTGGGTCTGCTGTATGTTCCTGATGATTCTTCTAGCCTGCAGTCCTGACCTCCAACCCATTCCTCCCACCTTCTCCCAGCAGTCTCTCCAGCACATGCTTCCCCACGTGACCTCCTCACCTTCAGGTGTGGTAGAAGTCAAACCCCTGCCAGCTGGTTCACTCTCCAGCCACGCCCCAACCCACCTGCCCCTACAGAAGCCTTCTGACCCTGCAAAACTAGCTCACGTACCTCCCTCAGTGGCACCCTGGGTCACAACCTTCACACACCTCCCCATCCGGCCGCCTTCCCTTCGGGGCTCCCTCCATCACACTTCCCGTGGACTGCTTGGTGCTCCCTTTCCCCTCTCCACATAGCTCTCCATGTTCCTAGGCAGATCTGCCTTCCTGTGGGTGGATCACTTTCCCACTGCTTGACACCCCCTGGGGCAAGTTATCCAACCTGCTGGAATCAATTTCCTCATCTCTAAAACCAGGATCACAGCAAAGTTGCGAGGTTTCACCTGGAGCACATACATAAGGTGCGACCACGTGTCAGGGGCACAGGATGATCAATAAGCGTTTGCCGATTATGCTCCTAGATTTATGAGCGAACACGAGAATCCTTTGTAGAGTGAAGGTGGCTTTAAATTTCCTGTGATTTGATTTTCTCCCCTGTTCTGAGGATTCATTCCCACTCCTGTGCGCTCAAACACTATTTTCAATAGATAATTTGAGAGCAGCTCCAGGAAGGGGCTCTTTGGACCTCCATTCACTGGGCTGATAGTGGTGAATGCAGTCTGAGAGGCAGGCACTGTGCTTGACTCTGGAGACAGATAAGTCAGTGTCCCTGTCCTGTGTCACTCAAGGCTTGGGAAGAGACAGAGGTAAACTGGTGCTCACAACACAAGGTGATGGTTGCTGCTCAGAGGTGGCATTGGAGTACAGAGGAGGTGCTAACTCAGGCCAAGGGGGCAGGCATCTTTCTGGAAAGGGGACCCTCCACTTAGATTCCTAAAAGAGAGTACTAAGAATAAAGGAGGCCCCAGGCCCTAGGGCACACAGCACACTTGAGGAACATGCCCAGCTTGCCTCTGGGGTTGGGTGGAGACAAGACAGGGCCCTGAGCCAACCGCGGTGAAGGGTGTCCAATGACAAGCAGTCGGTCTACATTGGAAAGCTCTTGGTGGCTGGAGCAGGAGCACAGAATGGGGCGGACACAGAGCCACCCAGGAGGGCAGTGGGGCTGCTGCAGTCACTCATGCAGGAGGGAAGGGCGGAGCTTGGCAGCGACCACAGGGACCCAGAGGATCCAGGATCCAGGCTGAATAACAGGAGGCTGACAGGGAGATGACTCCATGGATTTGGGATTGGGTCAAAAGGTGAACAGTGGGGCCTGCCTGGATGGGGCAGATCTCTGGGCAAACGGAAACAGCTGCCTAGAGAGGTGGCCCAGGCAGGCCTGGCGAGGTTCGGGGTAAGGGGCAGAGGAAGCGTCAGTATGATGGACCAAGGAGAGACAGGGAGGAGGGGAAGCAGGAGTGCAGGGACAGCAGGTCTGCTCTGGCAGCTTCAGGGCTACTGCCAGGGTCGGTCAAGGTCAGAAGTAAGAGCACTTTAGCTGCAATAAAGCTTCAGTCAACAGGGACACCAGGATAATGGACAGGGCCAGGGCATTCACAGACCTCACCCTCTGTAGCATAGAAGGTCCCTAGCTGGCCAAGTGATGGGGCCCCTGCAGGGCCCTCCCTCCACTCATCACACATGCGCTCCTCAGCTGGTTTTCCAGCCTCCACAGGCCTCACGTGGCCCACCTCGCGCCATCCCACTGTCTGTCACCATGGCGGGCTCGGGGCCTCCTCTCCACAGCTTCTCCCACCCACAGCTGTCATCTCCTCTCCTGCTCTTTTCATCTCCTGTCAAACACATTTTGTACTTGCTGGACCCGGGCCCTAAATCACTCCTCCGGCTGGCCTTGGCTTCCATCCTCAGTATCTTTCAAGTGCAAACTTCACCAGACATGGTGTCACAATTGCCTCATCACTTATTTTGCTTTCCAGTTTTTAAAGTAAGTCTGACATTCAGGCAAGTGGAATGCTCAGTGCCAGGAGTGATCTGAGGCCTGGCCAGCCCTATGCACCCCACCTGCCCCGCTTTGTATTCAGCTTAACACAACCTGTGGGAGCCACAGCACCCCAACTCAGAGGTGGGCAGCAGGTGCGGAACCAGGACCTTTCCAAGCTCAGGTGCCTCCATCTCCTCTTTCTCTACCTCCAGACCTGCCCCCTCTGCCCAGCTTCCCTGATGTGCTTTTCCCCATATCAGCAAAGCAATAGGAAGATCAAGGGGCCTGATGCCAATGCCAGTTCTAATGTTGAAACTAATTGGACTACTCACAGGTGTAGCTGACAGTCACTGGAGATTAAAGACTGTGTTCAGTGTTTGACATGAATTTTTTCACCTCCCTCTGGGTACCATTATTGTCCCCATTTTACAGATAAAGAAATGGAGTCTGGGAAATTTATGTAATTCAGTAGGACCAGCAAAGAGGTAGAGATGTTTTGCCTCAAAACTTCCAGAGGTAGAAGATTTAGTTCTACCTTAGTCAAACAGTTCCCCTGCCTGGGCCTCAGCATTCTTCCCTGAAATGGCAATGACCCTTCACCCAAAAGGCTACTGGGGACACCATGAGAAAGAGATGGGAAAGCACTTCATAAAGTCCTGCATACATACAAGGCATGGACAGTCTCATTCTAAGGTTCATCCTTTTATTCAGGAACTGCCCCTAACACCCCGATCCCAGCCCTGAGCATCCTCAGGATTTTTTCAAGCTAATTCTACTAGCCCCACTTCATCTGTCATTCGAAGCACATGCCTTACATTACACCAGCCACTGGTCCTTTGAAGCACTGGGAGGAAGTGGTAATGGACACGACAGTGTTCGGAGTTTCAATGGGAAGAAGTCTACATGTGCCAGCTCCCTATTCTAGACTGAAAAATCCAGACAGGTGACCACTGGGTGCAGTCAGGCTGCCATCCACGGGCTGTGCCAGCTCCAGGAACAAACAGCCCTGGTGCTGTGAACAGATCCCAGGCTTTCAGACAACTGAAGAGATGTCAAACCAGCCTACACTGTATCTCAGGCTGGGAGGGGTCAGGTGGTGTCCACTGCATGGAGGACATGGTGGAGGGGTGGGCTGGCATGTGGAAATGGACAGGGCATAAATAGAAAAGGACGACTCTACTGGCTCTGCAGAACCCTGGAGTCCTGTTAGGAAGGAAAATGCATGAGGAAATTAATCCAGGGACCAGGGGGAGCGGTGGTGCTGCCCAGCAGGACCGCCATGTATCTGGAAGTAGGTTCCAACCTGATTCCACTTCTAAGCCATTGCCTAGGTGTTCTTACTGGCAGAAGGGTGTACAAAACCAGGTGTCATAGCTGGAAGTGATCTTAATAGCTATCTCTGATTTCTTCCATGTGCCAAAGTGGACACCAGAGAGTAAAGGGGTTGCTGGGTGTTATCTCAGAAAGACTCAGGTCTCCTGATGATGATCAGTACAGTCATTTTTCTCCCCATATCTTATCACACTGCCTCAAAAATGTTGGAAAACATGCCAAAAAATAACCAGAAGAGAAACAGGTTGCAGAGGGACTAAGAGCCAGGCTTGGTGCCTGGTTCTTGTGAAAGGGCATAGACAGATGGAAAGAGAAAGGGCAACACACTTCATCAGGCACGAGACTAGCCAACAGCCGATGAAAAAGTATTCGTCAGGACCTGGCAAGTGGAGAACACAGCAAGATAACACGACTCAGCTTCCAGCAGGGCTACAATGGAAGACTCAGACAATAGCAAGTGATTGACAACCAAGTTGGAGCAACTGGAACTCTGCCACAACCACTTAGTGAAATGTGGAACAGTGTTTCTGAAAGCTTCTAGGAATACACCCTACAGAAATACATGTATATGTCACCAAAAGACAAGTGGAAGATTAATCACAGAACTCTACTCCTAAGAGCTCCAAATAGAAAATTCCCAAATAAGGATTAATGGTTGAATAGTCATATCAATTGTAACATACCCATACAAAGGAATATTATATGGCAATCAAAATGAACCAACCATGTCTTGCAAAATGTGACTGAATTTCACTCACCTAATTTTGAGGAAAGTAAGACACACAGAATATAATGTGAAATTTCATTCACATAAAGTTCAATCACAAGCAACATTAATCCATACCATTGAAGCCACCATAGAATTACTCAGGTGAGTACCAATGGGGCAGGATATGGTGACTTCTGGCAAAGTCTAACGTTCTTTTCCTTGATCTAGGAAAAAGGAACATGGTTGTGTTCTCTTTGGAAAAATTCTCCAAGCTGTACACATAGGAAGTGTGTCCTTTCTGTATGTATTAGTTATAGTTCAATTAAAAATGTACTTAAGAAAAGATGAAGAAGGATTTTGGTCTTGGGGCAAATTTTGGTCTTGGAGGAAGATTTCCAAAGCCATGGAACTGGAAGGATTCAATGCAGTCCATCAAAGAGGCAAGAGCCACCACCAAACTCAGTAATACTGTCCTCTCACTCCACCTGTGCTCCTCAGAGCACCAAAGACAATCCCCAGAGGCTGCAGAGTACAAATGTTCCTCAGTCCTCTTCCTCTGCCATTTAAAAATGCACATCCAAACCAAATCTTTAAAACGATTTAAGAAAAAAGAGAGAGAGAGAGAGAGAGAGAGAGAGAGGGAGAGAGAACCAATACCACATTTTCCTTGGTGTTACTAAACCCCTGAGCTCATGGGCCAGGGCATATTTTCAAGGTTGGCCTCAGGGAACATGCCTGCTATGGGAAATGGTCCGTAAGGTGGGGATGTACCAATGGCCTGGGGAAAGCAGTAAGGTAGGTCCTAAACATCCAGCGGGGGGATTTACACCTGTGGAGAATCTACATTTCATGAAAGCATGATAGATCCCTGAGAGTCTTAAACTCAATAATTTGTAGAATGGATTCCTCATGACAAATATTTAGTCACGTTCAGTTCTTCATTCTGGCACTGAACATAGGTCTAAGTTTCTTTCCACACGTCTTTCCTTTGCTTCAATGCCCAAACAATGTGAAATGAAGGGGGAACAACCTCAGGGAGAAAGAAGGGAAATCTGTCCCTAGAACCAAGGCCACTTGGTATCTTTCAAAGCCACAGAGGTTGTTCTCCAGTTGCCCAACCATTAGGATCTGGCCCAGAACACCAGATGACACTCTTTTTTGGTACTGGGGATTGAATCCAGGCATGCTTTGCCACTGAGCTACATCCCCAGCCCTTTCTATTTATTTTGAGACAGGATCTTGCTGGCCTAGACAGGCCTTGAACTTGGGATCCTCCTGTTTCAGCCTCGCGAGTTGCTAGGATTATAGGTATGTGCCATCACATCCAGCCAGGTGACACTCTTTATTTCATTAGATGACTAAAATACTATTTTTGTGCCTCTAGGCAAAACTAAATGTAATTAATTATCAAACTATCAAAATGAGGAAACCAGAGTCCTCATATATCATCCATTTTCCTTGCTCCAAAGTATAAGTCAAAGACACACTTCCTCCCTCTCCGTCAGGGAACTTGGGCATAAAAAGGGTTTTATGTTTGTAATAGAAGGGAACCTGAACCTGAACCTGAGTTTTCTCACCTAGATGTGTGGTTGATCTTGTCTTGCTGTTGTGCCCAGGTTTCTGCAGCCTGCCTGCCCTAGTGCTCAGTCCCGAAACCCAGCAGCCGGCTCAGGGGTGAAGAACAGACCCCTTTTCCCACTCCCTGACAGCTCCTTCTTCCCCAGGGCAATTCTTGCTTCTCACCTCTCCCACCTTGCTGGGAAACAAACTCTTCAGGGTCAGAGAGGGTGCCCCGCTGTGGATGCTGGCACCTCCATGCCCAAGCTCTACCCCTTGGGTTGATCCCAAGTCAGTCAACGCTTGGTTTGGTACTGCTGCCCTTTGCAGGAAGGAGCCACCACTGCTGCCTGGCCCCATTTTGCTTGGTCCCACATCTGTCCCCTCTCCCCTGTAAGGAGATCCATAAGGTGATGTTGGACGTGGAGCTGCTGCTCAGGGCATCTCCCAAGTTGCTGTGGCAATGAGGCAATGGCAGTCAAACATGCCTCCAAGTTTCCCTTCCAGAATGTTCTTTCCTACTCTTCCCCTCCATCAACCCATACTCAAGTAAATTCAACCGATTCCTAAGAAACACTGTGGTTCTGCTACTTCCTGATATTTCCTTATGTTCTTCTCCCCACATGGAATGCCTACCACCTGGTAAAATCCTAAACTCCAACATGTCTCTCCTAATTCCAGCCCAAACGCCATCTTCAAAAAGCCTTGGCTTCCATTCATGTGGAAATCCTTCTCCTGCACAGGCCAGCCTATGCCCTTCTGTCGTTTTCTCAGGAAGGCTTCCAGCTCTTGTACTTTGCTCCACAACCAAGGTAAAAACAGCTATGCCGAAACCACACCAAATACCCTGATCGGGGCAGGGGATGGGTATCTGGTCACCCTGAGCAAGAAGTCAGTGCATTGACGTAGGAGTCAGGGGGTATGGACTTGATGCAATCCATGATGAATGTTGGGAACCTGTCCCCTGTGGATTTCTCCCACTAGACCAACAAGCTCAAGTTCGTAGTGGGCGGGGCCAATTCCTAACACAGATTTTGGCATGTTGCAAATCCCCAGTAAATGTGTTCATGGAATGAATAAATAAGCAGATGAATAAATAAATGGGACACCAAGGCAAGGCCAAAGTTGGTGGAATTCTGTAGAAAACAAGGTGTAAGAAAACAAATTGGCTAAGGCAGTTTGTCCCGATGAATTCCCCCAGCAGGTGTACCTGTCTGCTCCCCTTTGGAAAGCTGAGGGGTTGCCCCTTGAGAAATCTCCCTGAAACTCAGAGCAGGCAATGGCAGGAGAGGCCAGGGAGCTCAGTGTTCAAGGAATCAGGGGATCAGGAATGGAGCGGAACCCTGACCCAGTGGCACCTGCCATCCCAGCCCAGGGCAGGTCTTTCTGCCTCACCTGGAGACAATGATCCAGGGGCCCTGCAGGTGGTAGTGCAAACAGCTGCCAAGGTCCCCTGACTCCAAGCTACTGCAGAATCACTTCCAGGATGTTTTGAATCTCCTCCTGCTGTTCCCTTCCTCCCCCAGGGCAACCTGAACTCTGAGATGCTCCTCAGTGAAGCACACCCAGAGCCACTTTCAATGGGTTCACATCCTGTATTGAAAAATGACGCACTGGAAGGACCAGAAAGTTGCAGATGGGGATAGCCTGTTTGCAAAAGCTAAGTGTCTGTGATGGGTTTCCCCTTCCCTCCCCTCGGCCTTGATGCGGAATCACTACCCTGTGCTGAGCTAGTGGAATAGCCTTGACTCTCAGGGAATATGAACATTTTTTACGCTCAGCCATTCCAGCCGTAAAGATTTTTATCCTATTACTGCTAAGTGACGAGCACAAGGAGAGAAATGATGATGATCTTTGGCAGTCATTCCAACCGAGTAAATACAAGGAGGGAGAAGCACACTGGGAGCCTGGGCCACGGCCCCTTCATTTCCCAGGATGAAAAGGAGCAAAGGAAAAATGTCTTTCCGGTGAGATCCATCGAAGTGTGGAATTTTCCCTCCAGGCAAGCAATGGGCGCCCCACTGTTCCAACCATTTAGTACCACACTGGACCAAGGCAGGGAGAATGTGCCGGAAGGGAGCAGGCAGACCCAGCCAGGCCAGGGAGGTGACCTAATGAAGCTTCCCCAGCTCTACTTCAATGCAGCCCACTGCTCAGAGGCTCTGTCCACCCTGCCACCTGCTCCCCTGCCATCCAAGCAACCCCATAATAGGCATTGCTAGGCAACAGCAAAAATATACATTGGCTTTATTGAAATATTCCCCCCTGCTTGAGTCTCCATCTGATGGCTTCTTGTTTGCCAGATATTTTATGTGCTACTGGGATGATGGCGAATCCAGCTGCTCACCAGAACATGGTGATGGTGTAGAGGGCTGCACGTCAGACCAGGCACTGCTTTACAGCCACAGAGCGCCCTCTGGGGATCCTCTGGGACTTGCCCCCCCTAGAAGTTGCTCTTCCTGTTGCTGAAACCATTCTGCATTGTATAGCACTTTGTCTGTCCTCCCATGTGACATTTTATTAATCTCTGTGACTCCACAGGACCAGGGCCATGACATGGAAACTGAACATTGGCGTTCGGGAGGGGGGAGTTGGAATCAGGGTGCCCCATTTTTCTGTTCAGTTGAGGCGGGACGGGAGTGGGGGACCATGGGTGCATGCCTGGACTGAGAAGGCCAACTGCAGAGGGACACGTCAATCCACATCTGGGTGGCAACTCACAGAACAATAAAGCCTTGAGGTGATCTAGACCAACAACCCGCTTTACAGATGAGAGGAGCTGGAATGTGGAAAAGCCACCCAGGTTCTCTCATCCTCACTCCTCTCACCAGGTCTGTGCTGGGAAAGAGACCAAGCAGGGACATGCATGTCAAAAGTAGGAGCTGGACCTGATTCCAGGGGCTCGGGAGGCTGAGGCAGGAGGATTGCAAGTTCAAAGGCATTCTCAGCAACTTAGCAAGGTCCTAAGCAACTCAGTGAGATCCTGTCTCTAAATAAACTATAAAATATAAAAAAGGGCTGGGGATGTGGGGATGTGGCTCAGTGGTTGAGTACCCCTGAGTTCAGTCCCGAGTACCAAAAAAAAAAAAAAAAAAAAAAAAAAGAAGAAGAAGAAGCAGGTTCCAGCTCTGGGATTGTGAAAATCATGGCAAACGGATGTAAGGAGTAGGCTGGGGCGTGGGAAGGGTGTCAGCTCTGCAGTGTGAATGAGGAGGGGACCAGCTTCCCTGTGAGGTGTAGAAACTCACTTTGTAAACCACACTGGATGTCACATCACCCACTACCCACCCCCTGAGCCTTGACACCCTGAGCAAGGGGAAGTCCAAGCCTGCCCCAAAGCGACCATCTTCCATTCCTCACCTCTGTCCTCCCACACTCTAGACAAACCCGACTGCCTGCTGCAGACACGGGCTCCGTGGGGCACAGACGCAGGGAGAGGACACTGTTCTACTCAACAGAGTGAAGCCCTGGGCTTTTCTTGCCAATCGACGCCAGGACAGCACCAATACATCCGGCCATTCAATCAGCACAGAGGCCTGTTGGGTGAAAACTTCCACTGCCCCCTCCCCTCCGGTCACACGGTGTCCTCAGATTCCTCAGCAATCCACCCACACCCGCCCTCCTGGCAGCGCCTGCTCTAATGCTCGGCTAATAGTTCTCTGTTTCAGGCGCTGTCCGAACGCTTCCTATAAATCAGAATCCAATTACTGTGGTAAGAAAATTGGAAGCAAATTTAATAAGCTCAGACCCCTCCCACATGCTGTTTCTTCACTCTTCTCCTTTCAGTAATGAGAACTCTTTAAGGGAAAAAGCTTTTTCCCTTTAACTCTGTGTCTGCTCTCTTGATTCCTCTTATGAGGCCCCTGAGGGTCAAAGGATAATGAGATGAGAGCTTCTTTGAGCTCCTCTTCTCCTCTCTCCATGTAAGGCAGGTGGGAAAGAGAGGCCGAGGATCTTTCCAATCTTACTCTTCCATTTGTTCAAATTACAATTAATTCCTATCACACGCCAGGCACCATAGTGGATGCTCAACATGTTACCCGAGGGCAACCGGTATCATAATCAGAAGGACCTTTAAGGCACCATGGGAATACAAAATGGCCAAGTGGGAGCAAAGTCTGTATCCATGGGGTCGAGTGCCATGAAGGAGCCAGAAGCTCAGTGTGGGTCAATGGCCCTGGGCTCAGGGGTGGTCCTGCTTTAGCAGGTTCTTGGTAGTGGTGTTGCCAATTGCCAGGAGAATGGCAGGACATGGATCCGGTGGATGAAGGGACTGGGGGAAGAGGGAGGAATAAGGAACCAGAGAGGTCGAAGTCTCCACAGGGTGAGAGACAGAAGTCACATCTCTGGCCAGAGGGAGATGCAGCATGTGGCAGGTAGGTGGCCTTAGTCAGGGGCTCTACTCTCTACTCAAACCCTGAGGCTTTCAGCTGGACAAACCCACCCCTGGACTTCACATGGGCCACAAAAGCAAACCACAAGGGTAAGCCCATGCTCTGTGGTTTCTAATGAGGGGGCCTTAGAATCACCTCATCCATAGTGCTTGCTAATAATCAGATTACGGGGCTCCGTCCACAGAGTCTTGTGGGTGAAACCTAAGAATGTGCATTTCTAAGAAGCTCCCATGCCACACCAATGCTGCTAGTCTGCTCGCTTGGGAAATCCAACTTGAGAACGGCTGTTCTAAGCCCTTGGCATTCAGAGTCTGATCAGTGGACCAGTGGCACTGGTATCACTGGGAGCTTTTTAGAAATGCAGAATCTAGGGTCCCACCCCAGACCCACTGAATCAGACTGTAACAAGATCCTTGGATGATCTGTTTGTTTGCCTATTTAAGTTTGAGAAGCACTTACCTTGAGCAGGGGTCCTCAACCCTCGCAGCTTATTAGAGGCACTTGTGGAGCTTAGAAGGGACACACTTCAGCTGATTGGAGTCTGGGTATCAGCATTTTAAAAAGGCTTCCCAAGTGCCTCTTATAAGGAGCCTGGACTGAGAACTGCTGAGGCTGATACTTGCGAACAACACTCTACGCTGCAGGGGTTTGATTCTACTCGCTCCCATTCTCTGGCATTGAGCCTGACCTTGAAACCCACATCTGTTCTCCCTGCTCCCACTGCCATTTCTAACAATTATTAATAATGCCTCTTCCTGGTTCTTGGTATAGTGGTGCTTCTTCAATTTGGGGTTGTGTTGCAACACGCTGAAATCTTCTGACTGTTTACTGTGAAGAAGGTCAGTCTTTACCATATATTTTATTTGGTCCTTACAAACCCCAATGAGGCAGGCTCATTATTGTTCGTTTTATCTTTGTTTTCAAAAGAGGAAAGTGAGGTACAGCGATGCTAGACAACTTATTTAAGTTCACTTAGCTTGTCACAACACAACCAGGACTGGAAACAGGGCAGTCTGAGCCAGGAGTCCCTGTCTCGAACCTCTGAGTTCACTCTGCTTTGAGAAGGAGGTTTGCTGCTGGCAATGGGTTGGTAATGCATGGTGATGTTTTGTTTTTGAGAACTGAGGTGAAAAGCAGAGTCAGATTTACACTAGTGATCCTTACTGCAATTTTGTCCCCCAGGGAATACATGGCAATGTGTTTCTGATTGTCACAACTTGGGAGAGGGTATGCTAGTAAGTGGAGACCAGATATTTTGCTAAAGTCCTACATTTTAGGATACCACAGGGTACCTCCACAACAAAGTATTATCCAAGCCAAAATGTGAGTAGTGTTGCTGTTGAAAATCCCTGATCTGCAGGATGTTAGTCACCAGGAGACACGACTGGTTAGAGCCAAGCCAGGCAGGCCCCAAAAATGAACCCCAGGACTCCATCAGCCCAGGCAGGCAAACCCCAGGCAGTACAAGCAGATGAAGTCAGGATGCAGCAGGGAGGCTGGAATCAGGGAAGTGTTAGGGACTCCAGCCTCACAGCTAGTTTCCATGAGTAGAAAGGGCTAGAAGAGAAAAGTCCTCTAGCTAGGGGCCATCTGAGGGAAGAAACAGGGCTTTGCTTGTCCCCTCTGAAGTTCTCATCACTATGGGTGACACCAGCAGGGGGCGCACTCTACCAAACTGGACCCACGGGCCACGAATCCAATTGGTGCCTCTCCAGTTCTATCCTGGTGCTAAGTCAGTGTATCCCCAAGTTTAGCTGCTGGTCCCAGAATTTCCCTGATTCTCAACTGCTGTCCCTTCTTCTTCTTCCTGAATAAATAAGTTCTATGAACCCAAAATTCTCTGAGTAACAATCCTAGCTCCTGCAGGGTGAGGTTGTTGCCCTGAGGCAGACATATGGCTGATACATGTTCCTTTTGTGTCTTCCCAAAGGGTGTCGAAGTTCTGTCCAAATCCTCTCTTCCCTCTTCGCAGCACTCCCAGCAGACCACAGCTCCTTAACAGATGGAGTCCGCTGGGTTAGGTGCAGAGCCAGAACTAGGCTGGTGAGCAGGACTCCTGGGGATAGGCTTCATCACCTACCACAGCATATGCCCAGTCCTTGCAAAACATCCCCTTTTCACTCTCAGATCACAGAAGAACTAGAGTGTGAAAGGCAGTCCTGCTCTGAGTGACCCCCGTACCAGCCTGCATGGTGAATTCATGGTGCCTACTTTCTGTGGGAGGGACCAGTCCCAGGTGTCTCTTGATGTACCAGCAGCTTTCCTGGCTAGGTGGCCTCCTTTTGTCCCTCCAAGGGCCTCAGCATCTGGATTCAAGACAAGTGACAGACCACTTGCCTGATACCCAGGGGACTTCCCAGGCTCCTGTGTCCTCCCTCTTCCTTAGTCTCCTTTATGTAGTTTCTGCTCAGGGAAAGACGAGAGCTTGATATTTAAATAAAATTCTCACAGATGCCAAGAAGTAAGATAAGTATGGGGGAGTTTAAATAGGGCTCAGACTTTAAGTTGATATCAAGCCAGCAGAATGGAGGGGGTATGGCCCTTGTCCTGGGAATTCTGCTATAGGAGATGCCATGAACTGATCCTAAGTTAGAGTTTCATAGTACCTTGAGTAGAGAGTTAAATTTGCAAATTGTCAGCGTTAGAAGAAGCCAGAATATCATCCGGTTTATCCCTCTTGCTATGTTCACAGGGAAACCAAGATTCTGGCTCCCTGTGGGAATGACGGTGATTACCAGGGACTGGCCCCAGGGCTCCATGAGCACATGCCACATAAGATAAGGTTTCCGAGTTGTGCAATTTCATTGAGGAAACTGTCCTCAAGCCTCTTCACAGTGCCAGTTTAAGAACCACCAAAGTAACTCATTTGATAAGTCATGGAAATTCTTTCTTCCATATGCACAGACCCCAAAATGTAGGTACCCTCAGACCAAAACAAATACAGACAGCTAAGAATCCATCGCCAGTACTACAGCCTCTTGGTCAACATTGGCTTCAAACTCCATCCCCAAAGGGCAGCTTGCTGTTTGGTGCAAAGTCAGTGACTTGTGACAGAGAGGAAACATGCCTGCAGAGGTCTTTGGCACCTCTGGGCTCCCGGGATGGAGGAAGGACTGGGGATGGGACTGGCTTCCTGAGCAGGCCTCCTCAGGAAGCAGAAGGACTGCCATGACTCCAGGAATGGTCATTCCTGAAACAAAGCATCTTCACAAAGTCTCTTTTTGTTGAGAAACAAAGCTTTCTGCATAGTGCTATGCCTGATCTCTGTCACCTGCTGAAGGGGTGGCCCGACCAAGAGGTGGCAAGAGGGAAGTTGGGTGAATGGGTCCTTCACAGAGGACAGAACCAATGGCAAGTGAAGAGGCCCCTTAGCTTCTCTTCCAATGTGGCAGAGTGTGCATGGCTATCTCAGGAAGGGTCTCCCCCAGTGACAGGAGAGACACAGACTGACTTCCATGGGTGTGCCCATCCTGCTCTCCCCGATTCTGAAAGGCAGGTCAGTCCCTGGACTCTCTCAGAGAAAAATATACAGTCAAGCATTGTAGTGCTCCATGTGTTCCTGCAAGTGTCATGCAGGTGGGGGTAGACACCCCTCCAACCTCGTGGTGCAAAGCGAGGGGCTTGGAGTGGCTCATGGCAATAAGCTGCACAGACCTCATGATGCCTTAGTGTCCAACCAGCAGCAAACGCCCCAGTTGGTGGCACTGGCAGTACACACAGTGGGCCCCCAAATCAAGCCTACTGCTGATCTGACCTGATTCAGGGAGGAGTGGGGGTGATGGCCTGGGAGAAGGAGAAAGTACCTCAGATGACGAGTGTCCGGGACGGCCCGGTTGCTGGAGATGCGCTCGCTCTCCCTCTGGTTGAAAGCATGGAGCTTATAAGGATCATCACCAATGCGCCACTTTTTGGCATTCAGGTACCGCCGCTCATCAAACTGCTCCCATAGGTCTTCCCAGTCAGCTTCGGAAGGCTGTGTGACAAGAACAGAACGTCTGTGAGAATGGCTCCCTGCCCTCCACCAGCCCCCTGTATGTGGATCAGTTCCCGACCACGGAGACCAGACTGGTTATGGCAATGCTGGGCTCACAGATGAGGCCAGAGGCAGAATAATGGCGAACCCATCAGCAACAAGAACAACCAGAACAATGACAGTAATGGCGGCAGCTACCAGGTAGTGAGTGCCGCCGGAGTATACCAGGCACTATCCGAGGACCTCGGCTCCCATCATCTCATGTCATTCTCACCTCATGTGAGATGGACATGGTTCTGATTCCCATCACACAGACGAGACTGCTGTGATGGTTAAGTGCCTTGCTAAGACCCCACGATTGGAAGGGTTGGGACTGGCATTCTAGCATCCTCAACCCAGAGACCACTATAGAACACCTGGCACGGTGGCTGGCAAGAGCAGGTACACAATGACTGCCATTCTCTCCTCCTCCGCCATGGGAAAGGTGGTGACAGAAAGTAGGGATCCACCTATAACAGTGTGTCTTCATCACATGACAGGTCCTTTCTTCATACAACCTCAGAATCTGTGACCGTTTTCAGGAAGCATCAATGGCAGAGTAATGACCCTCACTGTGTATGTATGTGAACGCACCACTTTAGAAGATGTCAGATGGTTTCCGTATTCAAGATCTCAAGTCACTCTCACCCAAACCCTCTAGGCTGAGCAGGAAAGATTGGGTTCCACATAGGTCACTGGGCTATCTGGTGTTGCACAATACCAAAATGGTGGAATCCAAGGTACAGAACAGCCTCCTGGGTCCTTCCAGCCCAGGAGACAGGGGCACAGAGTTCCAGATGCCTGGTCGACTCTACCCACAGCAGCTCTGCAACCACCAGAGACTCTCCACCCAGCCAGTAGGGTTGGACTCCCTCCTTGGGCAAGGGAGATGCTTACATTTGGTTGCTATTTCCCAAGGGATGTTACTACTATAACCCCTGGGGAGAAGAGTCTGTATCTAAAGAGAGCTGGGACCTTTCAGGTTCATCTGCACCATGAATGCTGTGTCTCTAGAAAGAACTTATTGATGGGGTTCTGACTTGGAACTGGTGTCCTGGGAGCTGGCATTGTCACTGAGGTTGAGCTGTTCGTTTATGTGTTACTGACCCAAATCATCATGCAAGTGTCTCGTGCTGCCTGGGGCCTTAAGGGAGCAGAGCGCTGCACCCCATCACAGAGCAGGGTGTGCTTCCTGCACCTGGGAACCTGAGTGGGAAGGCCCAGGACAGGTTCAGCCAACAGCGGTGCAGGCGCATGGGAGCTGAGGCAGGCAAGAGGGGCCACGCCAGTCAGCACGTTCATCTCAGGCACCCAAGATCTTATCTGGTAATTGATCTCTCTCTCCCTCTTTGTTATCTCTTTTTGAAATAGCATTCTCCTGCTAATAGCACAAGATGAAGCTCTGGAAACCAGTGATTTTTATCCAATAATTGATTTTATTAATGTCCCGAGACACTGCTGCTATAGAACATGCTAGGGAGAATTTAGGAGGGGGAGTGAACCCCCAAGCCTGTGCTGTGCATGATCACAGTCTGACAGCTGTCACCTATGGTTGGAACATCACCCCAGGTTGACCTTGACATCCCATCTTCCTGGGAAGGGTCATGGAACTGTCTCTCACTGGCTCATTTCCAACTTAATTCATTGCAGTTCTCCAAGTGAGCAGTGAGCACTTAAATTGCTCTAAGCCAAGGAGGACGGGGGTAGAGAGGAGGGTCCCTGTCCTCAAGGGGGTTGCAAAGCTGCAGAGACCATGGAGATGCCTATGCTATGCCACAAAGGGAGTTTCACCACAAAAGCTTGATGGCATGCTATGGAAGCACAGAGGAGTGAGGGCTACAGGGACAGCTCTGGATGATGTACAAGTAAGTTCCATCTTGACGGATAACAAGGGGTTTTACTTTGTGTAAGGGGCAATAGGAGGGGGAAATGTGTGTAACAAAAGCCAGGTAGAAGACAGTATATTAGAGCTCTCTAGGCTAACAGAGATCAAGCAATAACCTGTGTGTGCACATGCACACGTGTGTGTAGGTTTACCTAAGATTATAAAGGAACTGTCTAAGGATTTTAGAGGCTGACAGATTTCAAGACCTGTGGTGGTCAGATGGGAGACACAGAAAGAGCTGAGTTTATGCTTGATTTCAAGTCCTAAGGTGGAAGAGAACCAGCACCCCAGCTCAAAGGCAGTCAAGCAGAAGTTACTTCTTTTTTTTTTTTTTTTTTTTTTTTTTTGTACTGAGGATTGAACCCCAGCAGGGGACTACCATTTAACTACATCCCCAGCCCTTTTTTATTTTTTATTTTGAGTTTGGTCTCACTAAGTTGCCTAGACTGGTCTCAAACTTGCAATCCTCCTGCCTCAGCCTCCCAAATCTTTGGGATTACAGGAGCTCACCCTTGCACTGGGTGAGGAGTTCCCGCTTAATTTCATTGTTCTATGGGACCTTCTTCAGTGGACTGGATGTCCCCCAGCCCCTACACACACAATGGGAGGGCAATCTACAATCCAAATGCTAATCCCTTCAGAAACACCCTTCCAGATTCATTCAAGATACTGCTTGACCAAATGACTGGGCACCTTGTGGCCCAGTCAGGTTGAGCCTAGTATAACATTAACCAGCACGGGCAGGAAGTCCAGAGACAGAGACTCTGCTCAGGGAATGGTTAGCTCAGGAGGGGAAGGCTGGGGCAGGGATCGCAAAGAGGATATGACCCAGAACGCAGCTAGGTCTCAGGAAGCAGGCCATGGACAAAGTGTCTCTGGCCACATGTGCGGAGTGAAAGTGGAGGGAAGAGAACTCCCTCAAAGAGACAGCTGAGGACTGACCACAGCCACCTAACCTGAGCCCTATGGCAGGCCCTTGCTGGGTGCTGTTGGATGGTTCCTTCCATCTGCTGGAGAAGCAGGTGGAGGGGCAGGCACCCATGACAGCATGAAGTGACAGGGAGAGGAGGCATAACCACCTCTTAGCCTCATCCCAGCCCCCTACTCTTTATTCACACCAAGCAGAGACCCAGGGCCAAGATGGCACCAGGCCAGTGATTGCTCGCTCAGCCTGGCTCTCACCACCCACAGGGCAGCAGAGCATCCCTAGCATCCCTGACAGGGTCTGCCTCTCAGAGAAGGTGCGATGAGAACTCAGCTGGAATTCTGACCCCAGTAAGCCAGAGCAGCCAGCAGCCAGGCAGGCAAGAGAAATCACATGAACAGCCAGTGGCAGGCGTCCTCAGAGGGGACTGTCCCCTCAGGTTGTCATGTGTGTAGAGTTCCTTCATGGTTCACTGCACTGAGACCTCTTGAGGGGGACAGCCTGTGCTGGGAGCTGGACTTTCCTACAGTGACATCTGAATATATTAAACAATGTTGGTGAAGGTGTGTTTAAAATAATGACATTCTACATTTCACACAAAAGAATGAAAGTGCTGATTTAATCCTCCAGCAGGGCCCCCAAGGCCCGCAACAGAAACCCTAGGAGGGTAAAGGTGCACCAAAGGGCCACGCTGTTCTATACCTGCTGAGGTCAGATGGGTTCAGCCAGGGACTCGACCCCATGGAAAACCCTTCTACCACGGACCTTGCCCACCATGAAGGCTGACTTTCACATCAAGCTTTCATAGGAGCCGTTCTGCAAACACACTGTGCCTTTGGCAATGCCCACCATTCGCTGGGCACTTATACCATATACCTGGCTTCCCCTCCCCAAGGAGGGCAGGACTAACCTCACCGGCTGGGGCTGCACTGCCTAACTGATAGGCAAGACTGCACAGAGTGTCCTGTTCTGCTTGTCGCCACACAGGCGACAAGGAAGTGCACACAGGAAGTGCACACCACCTCTGGAAGCAGCCTCCTATCTCACCCAGGTGTTTGGATAAGTAGTTTGGGGTCTGCTCTGCCCCCAGAGGCCCCCCTGGGTGTGCTGGTCCCTCAGTCTAGATTCAAAATGGGGAAGCAGGAAGCCTCACTTCATTCTCGGGCAATTCCACATCGTCCAATGCAGCTTTTACCAAAAGTCTGATGTTGGCCATTGGAGGGTGCTCACTTGCCTAAAGAAATGACATTAAGAAGATTAATGTTGTTTCCCATTTGCTGATTATTGAGTGTATTCCTGTATTGGTCAGGGTTCTCCAGAAAAACAGAACCAACAGTGTGTGTGTGTGTGTGTGTGTGTGTGTGTGTGTACGGAGAGAGAAGGCGGGGGAGAGAAAGGGAGGGAAGAAAGAGAAATAGATTTATTTTAAGGAATTGGCTCATGCAATTGAGACTTGGAGTCTAAGACTGTAGGCAGTCCCCACTCGGGTAATATCTTCGTGCCTGGGGGAAGGTCGGTCCTTATTGCCTGGTTGGACGAGGCCCATCCCCACTATGGAGGGTGACTTGCTTTACTTAAAAGTCTACCTATTTACATGTTAAGGTCATCCAAAATATAACCTCAGGAAAACATCCAGAATAATGTTTGATCAAATATCTGGGTACCATGGCCTAGTCAAATTGACATACAAAATTAACTACTAAGGTCCCCTTGTCCAGAACCTTAAAGGAAAGTAGTGAGTGGGGGAGGGGACCTTAATTTATTTCAAATCCCCATGAACCTATAGTACATCAGAAAACTATATCCCTAATTTTCAAATGAGGAAACTGAGGCATGTTCTCAAGGTCACACAACAGCCAAATGTCTGTCTCAAAGCTGATACAGATATCCTCTTTCTTACAGATGCAGTTTCTAAGCCAGCTGTGAGGCTGAGCTCTCATCTGCACAGATCCAGGCTGTTTCCAGGACTACAGCTGTTGGCTCCCCCATACCACCCAGTGTACTCCTGATTTCCATGAGTTCACAGTAGACCAGATACCCCGGGGGACCCTCCTGCCAACTTACAACTAGATCCTAAATAAGGTGCAATCAGCATGGGTTTTGATGCACTGTGGGGCTTTTAAGAAGGAAAATATTCAACATGCATGGAAGAGTAAAGCCAGGGAAAATAGAGGGTGCCACAATTAGAGCTGGGGTAGTTGAATGGAAAGCAATGACAAAATGTGAGGCTTCCCTGGGGGTAAAGGTCATTGAGAGGTTGGGACCCAACTCCCCAAAAATTGGACAAGCTAAACCTAAGCCCCCAAGAAGAAAATGAAGTGGTCCAAATGGGTTGTACCCCTGGCTCCCAGAAGAAGCAAATGTAAATCCTATCTGGAGGAAAGCAACCCCAATTAGGCTCCAAGACTCCCAAGAGGTTCAACAAAAGATGAAAAAAAATTACCAAACACACAAGGGAACAAGTCACTATAGGCAAGAATCAGTGGAAACTCTAAACAAATCGAGATCATCCAAACACTTCCAATACAGAAATCATCAGACAGAAAACGAAATATGACTGTAGGTAAAATGCATGAAACAGGAAATAGAAATTAGCAAGAGCAAAAGACAAAAGAAATGGCCAGACAGATTTGAAGAACTGAACAGAACTTTTAAAAACGAAAAGTATAACAATTGAAAAGTCAATACCACCCAGGCCAAAAGAAATGTTTACAATCTGCAAAGCATCTTCACTGGGATGTCTATATTATCATTACTCTTATCAAGTGGGTAATGATTTATGGGTTATATTTTTCCCACCTCATGGATGAAAACACGGAGTCTGGAGGAAGCAAAGGAATTTCCTCAAAAGCACATCAATAGGGTTCACTACTGGGAAATTCTCACCCAAGGCTTTGGACTTTACAATCTGTGCCCCTTCCATCACACCAGATGTTCCCATTCAACCCCAGGGCCATTTTGCCCTCCTGCCAATTAGTCACAAAAATACCTACTGATCTGCTCACCCCTGTACTGTTACCCAGCCAGCAGGGAACGACCTTATGTTTTTCAAGGGTGGTGAGCAAAGGAGTCCAAAGGTCCCTCACGGCTCTAACCTGCTACGGTGAATCCTACCTACAGGAGATGGTCTGGGAAAGACAACAGTTGGTGACGCACGCCCCCAGTGGGCAGGACGAACTCCAACAGAGGAGAAGGGCACCCACCTGGGCTCCTGACAAAGGAAAGAGCTGGAAATCCTTTTCCTTCACAGGGGACAGCACATCAATTATGGATTATTAGATCAGATCTTCATTTTAATATTTCCTCCATGTATTATCACCTCTTCTTCTCACTGGAATTCTGTCTGGGGAGTTATTTAACTGATGTGCAGAAATCTAAATTTAATTTATTATGATCTAACTCACTTTAGAAGCCAAATTACCCTGCACTGGAGAAGGATCAAGTCAATATCCCACTTGGTTTTCTATTTATCTTCTGCAGGGTTTTCTCTCCTTTTCTTTAGTGTTCATTTTATCTCGGGTGCTGGTCATAAATTTAAATTTTCCTCAGAATTAGACAATTGCTCCTTCAATGCTGCAGTTTAATGGTTGGTATTAATTATATGAGTGTCATTCCTTAAAGAGTTTGATAGACAGAATGGACATATAATAGAGGAGGAAAGGGCTATTTCTCAGACCAGATGAGATAGCATATAATTCAACAGGGATGAGTTTACACTTCTGTTCTCCCCCCACCTCCTGCCCTTTTCTCCACTTTCCTACCTCAACGACCAGGTGCTAGAATATGGTGGGTCTGCTGGGATCTGCCCTTCTGCGGCACCTCTGAGCCCCTGGGGTGTCTGCCAGTTGGGACACCAAGCCTACACCCCTGTCTCATGCTGGCCTTTTCTCCCTTGGCTTCTCATCTCGCTCCATCTCTGAGGGTAAGAGCGACCTCTGCCTCCCTCTGTCCTCCTCACACGGCCCTCTCTTCTGCACTCACCACCCACATCTCAATTGCATGCCACACGCAGATACGACTTTGGGGGAAGCTTCGAGCTTTCTGGAAGAAGAAAAGTTCCAATAATTATTATAATTGCCTGAAAATTCCAACTGTGAAATATAATATGATTAGCTGAATGGACAAAAGCCCAGTTTTTGTTTCTGGAATAGAAAAAAAGAAAGCTCATGCAATTAAGACCTTATATGGAGTTTCCTAATTAGCATGAGAGGGAGGTGCCAGGGGAAATGGAAGTCAGAATGACAGGGGAAGAGGGCTGGCTCCAGGCACATGTCAGGACACATGAGTTCCAGTGCTGATGGATCTGCTTCTGCCCACCAACATCCGGAAATCCCACCAACGAGGACTAAACCTGTTGCTCCTTTATGGAAGCACTTGTCATTTGCCTGAAGAATACACCCAACTGCTGATAGAGCAAGAGAGCTGGCATCCCTTTGTGTTCAAAGACTGAAGCAGCAGGCTGGTCAACTGGAACTCAAGAAGTCTGGGTTGTCCAGCTCTGGTACCCAGAGTGCATGAGATCAAGGGCAGAGGGGACAAATATTCCCATGGGGCTTGGGAGGAGGAGGGTTTAGTAGACCAGAGGGTGTGAACAGGAGGCCAGTGCTGGAGGAGAGCATGAACTAGGAGTAGGAACCAGCACCCAGGAGAGCACAAAGGGAGGGACCAGATATAGGAGAAGAGCCAGAAATGGCTCAGGAAGGGCAGCCTCCAGCTGGACAGAGCTGGACACTGAAACAGGCCATCTCTGGTGTGCACAGCTGAGCTATCTTGGGCACAGGGTCACCTCATTATGTGTGTACAGGATGATGCTGCAGCCACCTCCCAGGGGCAGAGGTGCCAGAGAGGGAGGCCAAACCCTCCCAGGGGAGCCCAACAACAAAGCCAGAGTGGCCTCCAGCAGGGAAGAGATGGGGCCTCTTGGTTAGAGGCCCACCCTTCTGAAAACCCCTTCTAGAAGGGAAACAACAAAAACAAACAAATGACCACAAAACAGTAAATTTCAGATTTGGATTTCTCAGTGATGGGATGAACTCTTTCTAAAAGTTGACATCTTTCCCCTCCTTAACTTGCTGTACCAGGGCCAGGAAATATCTTCAGGCATCATCAGAAAGCTCTTAGCTACAAGAGAGCTTTGGGCCTCTTGGCTACAGGGCCAAACAATTTCCAAGGGGCCCTAGCGAACCAGGGTGTCAAGGGAGGATGCAATGAGCAGGCCTAGGTCACTGGAAACTGAACTGTGCGAGCAGAGGTATCAGGTAGTTACTGCACGATACCTGCCTAGTTACCTTGCTTTAAACCTCCCTCTGAGCCAAACGAAATGTGCCCATGAGCTAAATTTGGCCTGCAGGCCACCAGATCATGACAGTAATGGAATAAAAGGAAAAGGGTAAAGAAACACCAGAAAGAGAAGAATCAAATAAATGGGAAACATCGTAGTGAGTCTGGTGCTTTTGTGACTTCTCTCCTTCGGGGGTCCCTTCTTCATTTCAATCCAATTTCTCACGGACAGAAAGGAAGCAACAAGAGAGTGCGTGCATGTTGGGGGTGGGGGCACAGGAGGGGGAGGTGGAGATGAGCAAAGAAGGGGAAGCACGACCCCAGGGATGATCCTTTAATTCCAGAAAGCCAGGCGGTGAGCTCGGCTCTGCCTAGCCTGTCCTTTCAAACTCTTGCACTCAGTGTCTCCCTCCATCCCAAGGACAACACTAATCTTCCTCTGGTCCAGTTTTACTGGCTCCAATCAGATCTCAGAAGTGAGATAAGATATGAAAAATTGCTTGGTAAGACATAATGCATATGTAACATATTATTATCGTCAATGTGGCTGCGGTTGCTATTATTTATTTGGGAGGCTGAATGCTAATGGAGGGAAAATGCAATTTATATTCAGCCAATTTATGTTGAGCTGCTTCTACCTTCCCTGTGGCAGAAATGGGGTCTCTGACAGCATCCACTGGTGACTAGATGCCTCACCTGACTGGCTATGGGGATTGGTCATTATCAATGATAATGCTTCCTGCAGATTGAAGGTCTTTTTCTACCCCAAATCTCCATCTCAAACATGGGTTGAAGGACAGCACCATGCAAATCAAAAACAAGAAACTATTTGAACCACCGTAATACATACTGGCAAGGTCATTACCAGCTTAGAAGGCTAGAAATGGAGCTCTATGCCAACTCCCTTTTTATGCACGTGGAGGTGGAGATGTTCTGGGTGATTCTGGGGAGAGACTAAGCAGGATCAGAAGCCTGGAACTGCCTGAGACCCCTGGGATCCCAGAAGGCCCAGGAACCTGAACTCAGAGCTAGCTGCTCACTTTCTGGCCCCCTTTCTGAAACTTGCCTGTCCTAGTAGATCGTCTATGCCTCCTGGGCTTTGCTTCCCCTGGGGACAAAATGCCCAGGTCAACTGCTACACTCAAAAAGAACATGGCTAGCAGGGTTTGAAGCTTCCTTAAATCTCCCTCTTCTCAGGCAAAGATTTATTTCTTGGGAGATATCAAGATGGGAAGTTATGGGAAGCCAAGCAAAAGGACTGGCTTGACGAGG
Organism: Glaucomys volans; assembly: GCA_020662805.1. NCBI lineage: Eukaryota > Metazoa > Chordata > Mammalia > Rodentia > Sciuridae > Glaucomys > Glaucomys volans. The sequence continues at coordinate 28,744 of JAJEJO010045726.1, forward strand.
TGGCAATTTCTCACACTGAACACAATCACCCAAAATAACAATGACCGCTGCAGCCAATAATTGTTTTGCAGCATTCATTGCCAGATTCCACCTAAAAATGTCACTCCTGCAAAACTCAAACCTCGTTACATACCTTACCTCACTCTCCTGAAGAAGAAACTGAGTTTTGGGAGCTAGAGTGACTCAAGGTCACACAGCAAGTGGAACCTGGGATTAACCCCAGCAGGGCAGACTCCAGGCACATGCTGGACCAGGGCCCAGCAGGCCCACGATCATCAGGGAAGTAAGGTCTCCCAACCCAGCACCAGCCTAGGGGGAGACAAAGGTGGGCAGAGGGAGGAGGCTCTGGCCACAACCTCATTTCCATATCTTCTGGTCAAGGCTATTCCAGAAACTCCTTCCCTCACTCACAGGCCAAAAGGTGCTCAACTGGAATACAGCCTGAAAGAGGGTTTCAGAGTCAAGTGTCCCCTAAGCCTTGTCACTCATTCCTCAAAGGTGACATCAGTGAGAAGCCTCCCACTATCAGCTGAGCAGAAGTTGCTCCCCTCTCTTCTGTGCCTCTGAGGTGTAGGACTGATCTCCTGAGATACCATGCGCAGCCAGGCCAGAGCTTAGCACATTTTCTATCTGCTCAGTAAATAAGGTGACATCCAGATGCCCTCTGGCTGCCTCAAAACTAGGTCAGCCGCTGAATATGTAGGTGTGGGGTTGGAGCAATGACTTTGAAACGACTTTATCTCCTGGGACTCCAGGAGGGCTGCTGGCTGGCTTTTAATGGAAGGGGCTCTTTTCATGTCAAAAACAGACCCAAAGTTCCCAGACACAATGTGAGCCTGCTGAATGTGGAGGGGGATGGGATGCCTGCCTCAGCCAAGGGCAAGTTGTGTGCTGCTTGGGGACAGTGCAGGTGATGATGGCAGTGGACTGAAATCCTTATGAGCCTGTCTCAAATACAGGCCTCTCCACAATACAGCAGCGGCCACTTCCAGGACATTCACATGAACTGTCAAAAAGGGATTTACGATAAACTTGCTTATATAAACAATGGTCACCTTGGAAGTACCAATAATGGTTCCCCAAATGACCTGCTTGTCACCAAACATCCTTGGGTTTTGGACCAGGTCTGCAGGTCCATCTGAATAGCTGTAGGGATGTTAAGAGCTAGAGGGATATTTAAAACCTTTCCCACACTCCAATTCAACTTCTTTTCCTCCACAATGGCTCTCACTTCACTTTTCAGAAGGGGACATACTCTTACTTTAATCCAACCTGGTACTGTACAGGACCCGGATGTGATGTTCAAGCACATCAGGAAGATGAATCACTGCCAGACCTGTTCTGGCTTCTGATTTACTTCACAATGGTACTCACTGCGAGATTACTTTTGGTAGTCTGCTTCCTCAGTGCATTAAAATTAGATTCTGGAGACAAATTTCAGCATCTGAACAATTTTCCAAAGCAATATTCTGAGCAATGAGGACAAAACTGCCCCAAACCACCAGGCACGATGCCACACACTTGTAATCCCATTCAGAATGCGGGAGGATCACAAGTTCCAGGACAGCCTGAGCAACTTAGTGAGACCCGATCTCAAAATAAAAAAGGGCTGGGGATGTAGGTCGGTTGGTAGAGTGACCCTGAGTTCAATCCCCAGTACCACAGAAAGAAAAAGAAAAAACAAAACAAAACAAAAAAAACAAACAAAAAAAACCACTACCCAAACCCCTAAAAGCCCCTTGCCTCTCTGCCCACTTCTGTCCTCACCCTCCACTCCCACGACTTCTGAGCAGTGCCTGTCCCTCCTGCTATTTTGCCATGCCCAAGACTGACCACGACATCTCAGGGTTCATCTCTTCTTCCCAAGGGAGGAAGTCAAAGCCAATGGAACAGATCCAAGCCTCAAATTTCTCAACATCATTGCTCTCTTGGATTTCCCTGGGACCCGGTCCTCGGGGAGCCCTTGCTTTCAGAACCTCAGATCTGCTTGGGGGTGCCATCCTCTCATCTCCTTCTCCTCCCCTGGCCTGTTTGGCCCCGGCCCGTCAAAGAGCCTCTCCCAGCACATTCAGCATCAGGCTTTCCAGGCAGCTCCTCACCCGACTCTGAAATCAGGCAGGGGAAAGGCAGCCGAGTGGAGGTGGCGGGAGGGCGCGGCGTGTAGAGAAAGTAGGTCATTAGTGCTAAAGACTACAATTTTCAAGCGGTTGTTAATGCTCTGTTTATATGGATTTCTTCAAATGTGACATTTTAATGGCATCATAATTGTGTGATTACAGTGCAGTTGACACTGCTTGGGGAGGGAAGGCGACAGGGACTCCAGCAACCTGCTGGGGAAGGCGGCTCCCTGCACGGGTGGCCAGGGGGACCGTTTTGGCACTGCTCAGGCCAGGATGCCTGACAAGCAGGAGAAGTGGCCTCCTGAGGGTCCTCTGCTAGACAGGGGCCATGGCTTCCCAGGAAACTTGCATGTGGCCCAGCCTCAGGACAAAAATCAATGCCCTGGGCTGCAGGAGTGTCACTTGAAGACTCGCCAATAAAAACTGCACTTGTCATTTGTTTGATTTCTGCATATGTACATTCTTTCATTCTTTCCTCCTCCTCCTCCTCCTCCTCCTCCTCCTCCTCCTCCTCCTCTTCCTCCTCCTCCCCCTCCTCTTCTCCCTCCTCCTTCTTTTTGGGGGGTACCAGGGATTGAACTCAGGAGCTCTTTTTATTTTTTATTTTGAGACAGGGTCTTGCAGAGTTGCTTATGGCCTCACTAAGTTGCTGGGGCTGGCCTCCAATTTACGATGCCCCTGCCTCTGTGTCCTGAGCTGCTGGGATTACAGGGGTGCACCACCATGCCTGGCCATTCATTCCTTATTTCTTGAATTCTATGTATTGTAATCTGAGGGAGAGCAAGAGAGGCAAAAAAGGACCTCACATTTATTGGGTGCTTACTGAGTGCCCAGCACTGAACCATGCTTTGGTGCATTCATCTTCCTTGACCTCTGAGCACCACCTCGCCCCCTGGTGAAGCCCCCTACTAATGTTTTTGCCTCCTGGCTCTCAGGAGCCCTCTTTTCTGGACTTCTCCTCCCTAATCTTTTCCATCTCCTCCCTTCCCTGGCTTCTCACACATTCACCAAAGGATAGAAAACCTCTCCCATAATTGTAGCTTCTATAGGTAGCGGATTCCAAATGGTTCCCCAGCCTAGATCCCTTTAACTTAATAAACAAATGCCTATTTGACAGACCCCCCTGGAAGTCTCGTAAGCATCTCACCTTGAACAGGTTCCCAGTGGAACTCTGACCTGCCAGTCACCACTGGCCTCCTCCAGGCTCTCTGAGAGAAGACATAGCACCTTCAGTCACTTGGCAGCACACACCAGGGATCCAAGAGTCATTCTGGACACGTCCTTCTCCCTCATGCTCTCCTCCTTCACTCTGATCAGTCCGCCATGCTAACCCATCACCACATCCTGTCCTGAACGTGTGTCCACCTCTCCTCTACTTTCCTACTCAGAAACCATGCCAACCTCCATTAACCATTCTGTACTTCTCTTCTTGGTCCATCCAACTCATTTTCCAAAGTCCCCTTCTTTAAAATGACACCGGACACAGCCTCCCACCCTCCCAGAGGGCTCTGTGCTCTGCCCCTTCATGTCCCCAGGCAGCGATAGGCGAGTAGGGACAGAGCCTCTGGTTCTCCCCATCTTTCCACTGGCTGAACTATTTCTCCAGAGTTGAGAGGTGTTTGCTGCACAGGAGATGAATAAACTGTCCTTTCAGGCATGGGCAAAAGACACCTTGAAGCTGCTGTGAGTTTTCCTGTGGGACAATCTGTCAACCTGCAAAGAATGCACCTCAATAAATCTAACCCAGCTGCAGATGCCCACCAGAATGGAGAAGGAAGGGGAGTTGGTCTAGCCACGTAAACAGGATGCAGTGTGCTGACGGTTCAGAGGGCAAGGGTGCCAGAGGGCTTGTGTGCTACCATTTTGTTGAGGAAAATGGAACTGTAAAACTTCTATTGGCACTTTAAGAATGTGTGATGTAGAAAAGTGCTCTGTACTATTGGTTTTTGAAGCTAAAACTCTTTACACTGTTTGGGTTGGTTAACCTTTTAAAGTCATTACTATTGTGACAGTCAAATGTTACTTCTGAGAGCACTGCCCAACTTTAAAGATACGCTTCGTGTATGTAGTAGTTGCGATTTTCTAGTGTGGTATTTACTTCCAGCACATTATCTATGAAAACCATGCCTTTTAATTTATTTTGACTTGTATCAACTTAGAGTCGATGGCCATTTGTTTATTTTTAAATAAGTGAATTGTCTTTAAAAATTCAAGTACTTGTGACTGAAACAACAACAACAACAACAACAAATAAAACCAGACATCTGAGCCCCTGGTTGCCATTCTAGCTGCAAGAGCTCACGGTGCTCAGACTGACATCCTCGCTTCTTTCTGTGACCCCCAAGGCCCTGCCTGATCTGGGCTGCAAATCTCTACCTCATCTCCTCCACCTCCCTCTCAGCTCCTATGTTCCAGCCACGCTGGGCATTCTTCTGTTTGCCAAGCAAGATGAGATCTCTCATCACAGTCCTCCATGCCTGCAGGGCTCTCTGCATAGAACATTCCTCTAATCAATTTCTACTCATCCATCTGGCTTGAAACTAAGTATTCTGTCTTTTAGAAGGCCTTGCATGGGTCTTCAAGGCTGAATCAAGTCCCTCCTATGCTCTTCTGGACCTGGTACACCTCCTTAATGCCACCTGGAAGTCACAGTCACAGCCTAGACCAGGGATGTTCTGTGTTTCATGCCTGGCTCCCTGACCAGGCCATGGCCTTTCTGAGAACACTCACCACCGTTCTCACGGCACAGTTCCTGGCACACTGGAGGCCTTCACATACGCACTGCATCAAGATGCGGTGGACATTATCTCTTCTTCAAAGCCCCAGAATTTGGATTTGATTATTCCTGTGTCATATACAAGCAGAGGGACTAGGGGAGGACAAATAAAAGTATCCAAGGGCAAGGAAGTGGCAGGACCAGGACCAGGACCCTTTACCTACAAACAACTTTCAGTGGCTTTGCTATCCAGTAAGGGAGACCAGTGAGGCTGGGCCCTTTAGGGAGAGGTGCAGAGGGGTGCAGAGAGGTGCAGAGAGGTACAGGGAGGAAGCAAATCATGGCCCAGCTTCAGGGACAGACAAAACTGAGATGGGAGCATGCAAAGGAGGAACGGCAGGAAGCACAGACACCTGGGAGAACTAGGACTGTATCTGTCCTCCAGTAACTATCTCTGACTTAACCTCTCTCCCTCAAAAGAGCCTCTGCAGGGTATTCTGCAAACTTGTGATACCATTTCATGGATCAAATGCAGTAAGAGAAGCCCAGCCCTGAGCACCACGCCATGCACAGTTTTAGCACTCTGTAAATAATAGTTGAACACCTACTTGTCAGGAAAGTGATCTCACTGGTGAGGCAGCGAGGAGTCCTGGAGGAAGCCTGGACATCTCACAGATCTACCCCTGCTCCCATTTCACATCCCTGAGTCAATCACGAGCTTGCAGGGTCTCTGGTTAGTCTCCCACCTATCAGGCATTATTAACTATTTTGTGGACACCTGGCCCCATGTGATGGGAGCCACAGTGCTTCTTCCCAGAGCAACTTTCTTAGAAATGTAGATGCAAAATTGTGTTTACAGTAGCAAGGATCTCATGCCATGCTGGGGCCTCAGGAGGCTCCCAGAAGTCAAGTCTGGTAGAGAGGAGAGATACCTCTCTGCAAAGACCCACGGGGCACCAAAGAAGCCGGTGATGCTCTCCCTTCACCCCTCCCAGTTGCTTTAGGGAGCTGAAGCTGGTTCTCCAGCCTGCAAGCCTCTGCCCATCCCATGCTGAGCACATTAATGAGACCTGCTGTGCACAGGAATCCCATAATTGCTCCCTACTCTGCTTGTGTTTTAAAAAGCAACAATTTCAAAATGTGTTCTCTTGATGTCCACCCAGGTCCTGGATACCATCTGGGTGGCCACCTCTAGAGGCCCACTGGGAGGAGAAGGAGTGTCCTTTGGGAGGCTTTCCAGAAGCTGAAGGTGTTCGAGGTGGGAGAGGGGTAAAGAAGGAAGAGGACTTCGATGGGTTCGGGAACCTTCCACCCCTTGGTGACCTAGCTAGCATGATGACATTTCCTCGTCACGTTTGCAGAGCTGACTAACAGATACTGCTGGGGATTTATGTCTTTAGATGTGTATTTAACTTTTTACACTGTTGCTGGAGTGACTAGTCGTGGATACAGCTAGATCCCATCAACAAAATAAAGGTCAAGTTCTTCACTATGGCCTGCCAGTCCTGCCCTGGCCTTTGGGCCCTGCTTGATTTAATCCTGGTGCCCACACACTCAAATCCTTACATGAAACCACCACCACCATTACTCTAAGTAAGTTGGGTGAATCTGGTCCCTGCTACCTACAAGTGTCCCTTCTTTCTGTGTCATGACATTTGATATAATGGCCTGTTGATTGGGCCCCCTTCCCCAAACTCCTATGCCTTGGAGCCAGGAATGTGGGTTTCCTGTCTGAACCCCAGGCACCTGGCAGAGAGGTTTGGTATCCTAATGAAGGCCCTCACGGCCTTAGTCCAGTTCTACTGGGGCCAAGAAAAGAGGAGACAGAGAACGCCCAGCCCTCCCACTGCACCTCGTGGAGGAAATGAACTGGCTCAGACAAGGTGGAAGACAGGCCAAGACAGAGTTTTCCTAAATTACAGTCAAATTATAGTACATCAAATGAACTATGTGACAATCATGCAAATGTGTCACTGGGGGGTGTTGCTCCCCAAAAAAGAATGGTGCATAGTGTAAATAAAATTAACAACACCAGAGAGAGAGAAAGAGAGAGAGAGAGAGAGAGAGAGAGAGAGAGAGAGAGGAAACTACCCAAACATGCTTCTTGCTATAGAACAATTTAAGAGCGTGAATTTAATGAGAGAAGAGCAAAAAGATTAGCTGATAAAACAAAGAAATGAAATAAGGATTTTTAAAAATTGAGAAATACAAAATACTTTTACAAAACTGATCAGTGAGTACAGAAACTTCAAGAAGCAGAGCAGACACAGCAGGAAATCTAATTACTGATACCGACTAAAGGGTTCCAGTCCTGATTCTGCCAAACACGAATGGTAGAACCTTGGGCAAATCACTGGGACTGTGGAGGAGACTTAGATTATTAAAGCGACTGGAGGAGAGAAGACAATATACCGGAACCTCGAAAGTGATCCAGCATCAGAGGAACAGTGGACCTGAAGCAGAGACACAGATGGGACACACAACACGGTATTCATCTTTTTAAGTCTTCTAAAATGAATAAAGAACTGAATCCACACATTGAAAGAGCAAGCCATGCTCCATGAAAAATTAACACACAAACAATTGACATGAGGACACTTCCTGGTTTGGGTATCGCACCTTGAAATTCAAGAAAGAAATCATCAGGCATCCAGGCAGAACCAAGCCACCTGCAAAGAAGAAGAATCCGCTGACCTGAAGCCTCCTCAGAGCCACTCCAATGGCAGAAGACTCCCCAGGTGATGCCCACGGGGTGTGGCCCCAGAGCATTGGAACCTGCTCCAATGACACTCAAGCTCAAAAACCAGAGTTGGACATTCCCACCACCCAAGAGCACCTATGAGCCCATTCTGAAGAATCTGCTAAATAATAATATCTGGTCAATGAAGAAATGGTTTAAAATGAGAAAACCCAGGAATGGAGTGTGAGAACCTGCCGAGCATGTAATCTATTTAATTATGAAATTAAAAGTAAACAGCCATGGGGGTGATTAAGAGATGCTATGAAAGTGTTATAGATTCTGACAACTTAGAAATCATGATGATGCAGACAACTGGCTCAGGCTTCTCTCCCTCTGAGCCTTCCCCAAGGCTGCTGGAGAGGCATGAAAACAGGTGATCTGATGTTCTAAGACCTGGGCTCTAACACAGGGCTCTGCCACTTACTATTTATGTGATGTGGAGTGAGCTGCTTGGCTTCTGGAGCCTCAGTGCCTTCACCTGTAAAATGGGGAGAATATAATCTGTCACTGGGATTAAGGATTAAATAAAAACATCATGTGTGAAGGCACACTGTAAGCTGAAGGTGACCAGATAAGAGGAGGATGATGAGAACGAAGTGGACACTCCCACACCAGAAAAAGAAGACTGAGGGAAGAACACCAGACCTAGCGCAAGACAGCTAGTGGGAGACTGAGCTCTCCCAAAGGTCCCTGTCCCAATACTCCAAGTCACAGCAAGGAGAAAGAAGCTGTTCCCACAGGGAAGTATTGGGTGCCTGGTGGTTTCCAACAGGGTGGAGGACAAACCCCTGTGTCCATGACTGAGGTAGAGGAGTTGAGAACTGAATGGGAAGACATCATCTCTGGCAGGAGCAGGGTGAAGGGCCCTGTGCCTGCCAGCGGGCACCTCCTCCTGAAGGCCTCTGCATGACCAGTCCTGAGGAGTGGAGCCCGCTGGGAACTGGTCAGGAAGCCGAGACAGAGGCCCAATCTGGCATCCACTAGCCGTGTGGCCTTGAGCAAATCACTTGAGCTTAAGCACTCTGTGACTGTTCCCTCATCAGTTAAAGGAGAGGGTGAGAGTCAGTGCTCTCTACAGCGCCCCCGGGTCTACCATGTCTGTAGAGCTCTGTTCAGTTGTCCCCCTGCGTGAGTCTCTGCTGTCATAATTAATTCAACAAGCAAACCAGAGGAAAGGAGGAGAAAGGGGAAGGAAGCAGGATATGGAAGGGCAGATTAGCTGGTGAGGGGACAAAATAAGGGGCAGAGAGGGCTAACGCTCTGGGGCCCATGACAGAATCCACCCAGTCCCTAGCTTTAAAGAAGCGACAGTTCACCCTGCCAGGGACAGCTGAGAGTTAGCAGGCCCTGACGTGGGACTTGTACAGAGTACCCCAAACCCACACCTGCTGGAGAGCTGCAGGAAGAAGGTCGCTGCTTGGTATTTATCCAGAAGAATTAAGGACAGCGTCTTTTAGAGGTTCCCGCATAGTCGCAGCACAACTCCAACAGCCAGGTTGTGGAACCAACCTACGTGTCGGTCAACAGATGAATGGACAAAGAAAATGTGGTAGATACACATGACAGAGTTTTATTTAGCCATAAAGAAGAATGAAATTACGTCATTTTCAGGAAAATGAATGGAAGTAGAGAGCATCACCTTGACTGAACTGAGCTAGACTCAGAAGAAGTATCACATGTTTTCTCTCATATGTGGAAGCAAGAGAGGAAAGAAAAAGAAGGTCATCATGAAAGTAGCAGGGAGACCAACAGGGTGGAAGAAGAGGAGCAGGAGGGGGAAGGGGAGAGCAAGGGAGGTATTAGGGAGTGAAGGTGATCCAATTATGTCACATGCATGTGACATGCCACAATGAAGCCTATCATTCTGTATAATTAACACAAATAAAAAAAGAACTGAAGAAAAATCTTCGTGATACTGATTCTTCCTATCTCATCTCAGGACCAGGAACATTGGTGTGTGCCTCTCCTGAGCTTTCTGGTGTTATAAATCTTTGTCTGTACACTATGAATTGTGCAATCCTCAGTATTCCCTCTGTGTTTCAACCGAAATAAAAAAGCTTGGAAACAATTAAAAAAAAAAAAAAAAGGAAGGAAGGAAGGAAGGAGGTTACTCTACCTTATAGAAGGGTCCAGGAAAAGCTGTATCCTCCTATCCTAAAATCAACAGACTAATGCCCAAGTCAGATATTTGCATAGTCTCCAATATATCCCCCCAAATATTTATTAATGTGAAGGGGGAAACTATACCACCTTAGCTAAGCAATCAAGGTTACATCAGAAGAAGACATACCCTTACGACATATCCAGGAAATGATGTGTTGGGTGGGCTCAGCATCCCATCTGGTATTTTTGCCAAAAACAGCAGAGAGATCCAACTGAGAGACACTCAATAACTGAATGACACCTTCAAAGTGTCAGTGTCAAGGTCATGGATGACAAGGAAAGATGGAGAGAGGGTCACAGTGGGAGAGACAAAGGAGATAAAACAATTCAATGCAATACAGGATCCTGGAGTGGCAACCAGCATCTCAGGGATCAGCCCACCAGGAGAGCCACTCAGACCAGATCTGGGTGAGGTGGCGGAAGGGATGGTGAGAATCAGTTACCACCTCAGGGTGGCTGCAGCATCAGGTCTGCAGCTTGTCCCACCAGCCACCCTGGACTAATTTGCTAGGGCTGCCATCAGGAAGCACCACAGACCTGGGGGCTAACACCACAGAAATGCATTTATTCACAATTCTACAGGCTAGAAGTCCAAGGTCCAAGATCAAAGGCAGGGGAGTTGGTTTCTCCCGAGGCCTCTCTCCTTGGGTTGCAGATGGCTGCCTTCTTGCCATGTCCTCACGTGGTCTTATTTCTGTGTATATACATCCCTAACACTCTCTCAGTATTCCTAATCTCCTCTTCTTGTAAGGATGCCAGTCAGATTAGATTACACCAATCTTAATTACTCTCCTTACAGCCATATTTCCAAATTGTTATGGTTTAGATGTGGTGTCCCCCAGAAGCTCACATGTGAGACAATCCAAGAAGGTTGAGAGAAGAAATGATTGGGTTATGAGAGTCTTAATCCAGTCAGCGATAGGGATTAAAAGAGTGGTAACTGAAGTGGTAGGATGTGGCTGGAGGAGTTGGGAATTGCGGCGTGGCTTTGGGTATATATTTGTATCTCTCTCGCTTTCTGATCATGATGTGAGCTGCTTCCCTCTGCCATACTCTCCCACCATGATGATGTTCAGCCTCACCTCCAGCCCCAAGGAATGGAGCCAACCTTCTATGGGCTAAGACCTCTGAAACCATGAGCCCTCAAATAAACTTTTCCTCCTCTACAACTGTTCTGGTCAGATCATTTAGTCACAGCAGTGAAATAGTTGTCTAAAACACAAATACAGACACGATGGGGATTGGAGCTTCAACATATGAATTTTAGGGGGACACAATCCAATCCACAACACTTTGCCCTGCAAGCCTCCCTAGACACTGTGATGAGCTAGAATTCCAGAGAAGTTGTCACTAGATGGAGAATGGATTACTCAGAAGTGCTCCACAGAAGCTGCCACTATAGCCCTGCACAGAGCCATTCCATGGGACCTGCACAGCTATCAGGAGCTGGTAATGTTGGCTGCTACCTTCTCATTGCCACCTCTTCTACAGAAGTCCACCTTCCACTGACCAAGACCCACAGAACTGGGAAGTAACATCCCAATTCCAAGGAGTGAATGAGAGTGAACAGTGCCAACAGCTGGACAATCTCTGCTCCAGGGCTCCCCTTGGGACTGGGCCAAAGCTAAAATGCAGCCAAGTCCACATCCTTAGAAAGCATCTTCCTCTGCTGTCTTGCTTCCTTCGTCTCCTCCTCCCTGTGGGACTCATATTAAATCACTTTCATAAGATTCTGCTTTCATGGAGTCTGACCCCAAGCCCAGGCACCACCTGTAGGGCTCAGAGTAGTGCCTACACACAGCCATTGCTCACTGGGTCCTTGCTACTGTCACCAGCAGGTGCCAGGCTCCGTGCCAGGTGCAGCACACGCATTCTTCACTGAATCCTCTAGCAACCCTGCAAGGTGAACAGCGTGATGAGCGTTTTTGGGTAGCAAGGCCCGAAGTTAGCCATGACAGCCTTCTCATTTGAACCACCTGGCCCCATGCACATTCTGTTAATGCTATTTCTGTTTCATACATCATTTGTCCTCACATTTTCAAAAAGGTTCCTGAAACTCTAATCCCCTTCTTCCCCAGGTCCTCAGCATGTATGACCTGTCCCTGGCTCCTTGCAAACTAGGACACCTCCTCCTGCGGCCCATAAAAGCTTCTAGCAGCAGATGTGGCCACCCAGCACCCACCCACCATCTCCTGTTCCCTTGCCCACCATAAGCACTGCTGTTGGGTCCCAGCAATATGAATTCTCCCAACTCTACAACAACCTTAAAGCCGTTTGAATTTACTGTAAATAATACATATAACATTGTGTTCATTTTATGAATATTTAAATTTCCTACTGAGAACACACAAGATTTTTATTTTTACCTACAGGGGACCAAGGTTCACAGATTGGTGGAGCAACAAGTTTAAAGACTAGAATCCTCTGCTCCAGGTACCAAGGTAGAGGTGAATGGGGGCAGGGCAGAACCAATCACCTCTTCCCACTCTGCAAGGACAGGACTCTGGGTAGCCTCAAAATCTTGCAGTCTGTAGAGACCACCCAGGGAAGCCCCAGGAAGCCCAGCTCCTGTCTCCTGGGGGAATGCCAGTGTGCTATGCACACAATGGAACCATGGAGAAAGAGGGCACTTGAAGAAATTAAAAGGCAACCAATTTAAAAGAGATTAAGCAGGGAAAAGGGGATTTAATGATCAGCTTTTGCCACTGTGAACTAGCTGAACCCACTGGCATGGAGACTAATGGTTTAATATGTTGTTAAACAAGGGTGAGACGTTCTTGTGAGCAATGAGGGCATCTGTAGTTATAGCGACAAGGGTGAAATTACCCTAGCCACAGGCCTTCGGCCTTGGGAGCAGCACTCCACTCATTCCCTGACCGAGGTCAGAGCCCGCCACTCAGCTGCCTTGCAGCCTCAGGAAAGGCAATTTCCATGAGTGGAAAGGGGAGTGAAGGAAAGAGAGTCTCGGGGAGCAAGCAGTAAGATGGGGACACCCACACTGGCAGACGAGACGCAGGCACACGAACAGCCAGCTTTGGAGGACCCGAGAGGAGTAACTACATGCCCTATCCGCTCTTGCTAATGATATCAGGAGCCGGGACACTGCTGTTTTTCCAAAGACATGTGACAAATGACACCTGGAAGAGTGGGGGCTTCTGGGGATGGACGGGAAGAAGTAAGGAAACTCGTGCAGGTCCTCAGGGAGGGGAGAGCGCGGGGTGATGCCGAGCAGAAGGCCCTGAGACCTCAGGATCCTGTGACCCTTCACTGTGGCTGTCTTCTCAGTGGTGGTGTAGGAGTCTTGTGGCTTCCTGCCTAGCTCAGCCCTGCAGAGGCCTTTCAGTGAGAGGTCACTCAGTGACAGACTGAGGGAGTGACCCCTGGCCCCCCACAACAGCAGCAGAAAGGAGATAGTGACGGGGGTCAGGTCTCTCGAGTCCCAGGCTGACCACTCTACTGGACACCATCTCATATAATCCCGAGAACAACTCCATGCGGTAGGATAGATTAAGTATATCCCCAAGGCCACAAGCAGGTACAAAGCAGTCGGGCTTCAAATGCAGGCATTCTAAATCACCACCCCATGTGCCTCACTGCCTTGTGGATGGGGACAGAAGCCCAAGGGCAGGAACCTGCCCAGAGAGCACCTCCATGCAGCGCTTTGCTGCTACCCTATTCGGCACAAAAATACAATAGCCTTCCTTCCTTTCAAATCTAACTTGGGCTGAGAATGTGCTGGAGGAGTCTATTATGAGTGGGCTTCACTTTAATTTCCACTTGTAAGGAATCCCTCTTCCTGGAACTGTATAGCCTAGTGTCTGACACCTGTCACTGTGAGGGGCCCTGTGGTCACTCACTCCTTCTCTCATTCATCATTTTCATTCAGCTCTCTGTGCCCTGCAGGCCTCAGCTAGGCAGGAGGACACAGGTCCCCCACAACCACACAACCCAGTCCTGCCCTCGCGGAGTCTGCAGTGGACCATGGAAGGCCATGAGAGTTACCCCAGGCAGCCAGGGAATGCAAGGTCTTCTCACAGAGGTTAAGTAGCTATGGCTCACTGTCCTGAGGTGGGCATTCCAGCTTCAGCAGCTTGGGGCAGAGGAAGGAGTACTGGATTCCAAATCCAACTCTACGTCCACTCCCTGTTACACCAGCTTGGAAACTCTGCCCCCTGAATAACAGGAAAAATGACACCTGGGCTGCCTAGGGCATAGGGTCATTAAGGGAATTAAGTGGAGGATGAATGTCAAAATGCTTTGACAACCCAACAGCTCCCTACAAATAAAAAGGCATGCTATTGTGCCTGAAGTTAAGTGCAGGACTGTGCTGGGGTGGAGTGTGAGGGACTCCGTCTCCCTGTGAGCACAGTCTGCTGAACAGACAAGCGCTAATAGTCAGAAACTAGGGAACTGGCATGTTAGATGAATGTGTGTTGCTGCTAGAACAGAGCAAAGCGGATCATTATCCACGTCATGAAAACAGATTCAATCTCCAGAGCCGTACGCTTTAACTGTGTTCATTAAAAGGGGATTGGACTTAAAATGAACCTAAAGTGAAAGCTGATTTTTCTGTAACTAGTCCATCAAAAACATGGCCACAGTTTTCATGTGGGTCAATGACACCCCAGGGAACAGAAAGGTTTAGAGAGAAGCAGGGGACCTTAAGCAGCCCCCAGTGCCCCACCCCCAGACCATCAGAGCATCCTCTCTGGAGAGCACAAAGCTGTGTGTGTGTGGGATCCCAGGATGATTTCATCTACATGTCCAAGACACCTGTCGCTCTAAGGAAACTGATGTTCTACTCCTTAATATTCAGTCTCCCAGACCCGTCCTCCTGCCCTTAGGGGAGGGTGGCGTGTTGCAGGTAGGGTCAACCTGCCCTCTGCCTTGTCCATATCTGCCCAGCTTCTAGACATCATCTACCCCGAGCTGGCTGCCACCTGCTAATGCAGAATCCACCCGGCTCCACCCCACTCTTGGGGAGCCAGCCCCGGCTGCTCTGAAGACAGTGTTGTGAGCCAGAGAAGCAGGTTCCAGCAGCTCAGGAGTCTCTGAAAAGCCAATTACATGCTTATTACTCCTCTCCAGGAATGAAATCTGCGTCCCACATGGCCTGCCCCCTTCCCCAGCAGACACTGCCTTATCTCAGCCTTGCGGCCCCTTCCGCCAGCCACTGCTGTCAGGAATGTATAGCTGGACTCTTAATCACCTGCCAATGGACCTGGAGGGAAATGCCCATCCTGGAGCCAAGAGAGATTCAGAGAAGAGCTGGAAAAGCCAGCAGGCACCACACAGATGGGCCATTTTGGAGGTGTGGAAGGGACACTGCTGTAGCCATGTGCAGCTAAGTAAGAGGGAGCTTTGGAGGGGGTCTGGGGCCTCCTCCCAATCTACCTACAATTCGCTCTCCTGAATAAAGCTTTAGGGAAACAGGCACAGCCTTCACAGAAAGGCCTGGAAACAGCCTTTCTCTACAGGCTGTCTGCAGCTGCTTTCTTACTACAACAGCAGACTCAGGGGCTGCAACTCTTCTCTGGACCATTCGGCCTGCAAAGCCTAAATTCTTTACTGTCTAGCCCTTGAGAGCAAAAGTTTGCTCACCCTGATGGAGCAGAAGAAGCAAGGACCTGGGGGCTTAAGGCTGCAGCCTAGAAATTAAATGTCTACTCTGTCCCATGCCAGCTGTGTGGCCTTCAGTAGGTTCTCTGGAGATCAGTATTTCTCATCTATACAATGAGAATATAAATCTACTTTACAGGGTTATCATAACTAATAAAATGAGACAAGCCATGTATGCGGTGAAGGCCTCAGAGATGGATGCGTCAGAAAATAACTGGGCAGACGGAAGAGAGACTCCTCCTTCCCTGGAGTTCTGGGACATATCCTGGCGTCCCGGTCTTCTGTTCATCATGGGCTGGAATATTTGCAGGCACCTTGAAGGTGTTTTTCAAATATGTATGTGGCTGGGAGGTGGGGGTCGGGAAAGGGAGGGAAGGGGGAACAGGGAGAGCCGTTCTTTGGAACTGACTTGATTTTCTCAGCAAAAATACTGACAGGCAAGCAAATCAAAGGCTGCCTCCTTTTTAAAAAAAGAGATATTGCCGTACCCCAAATAATGGCCACAGAGTCCCCAGGGGGTATGATGAGATGCTGGGCCTCATCTCCAAGGCTGGCGTGAGGATCTGCCTCTCCTTGAGCTCCTATGCTGGACCTTGGTCCAGTACACAGTCCCACATTCCCCACTCCTAGCTTGGGATGAAATAAGGCCAGTTTTAACCAACAGCCTACTGTCACCAGGGTCATAATACCTTCCCACAGGGCCTGCAGGTGCTGTTGACACTTCCACCAGACCCCCTGGCAAGAGCAAGGTGGGTGGGGAAAGGGAGCAGGACCAGAGAGGGCTCACTGGGTCTCTAAGCATAAGAGAAATAATGGTCCCCACCCTGATATTTCTGAGTAAAAACAATAGGCACCATTAAAGCAAGGATTTACGAGTATAGCACAATGGACAGAGGTTCTTTGTAGCTTTTCTAACATCAAGCTTCTAGATAGAAGCTAAATTCCCCACCCCCTGGTGACCCTGCTGTGCTCCTGCCCTGGGCAGGCACTCTGCCTGCTGACTGCAGAGGTCCACAGGGACAGTAAGTACTCTGGAGCACCCAGAAAGAGGGCACAGTTGGTCAAGAGGGACCACTTCCTGGAGGGCTGTGTGGGGATGCTACGTGGAGTGGGGCAGGGGCACACTTGAGATGGCCTTGGAGAATGGCTAACGCTTCCACAAACTCAGATGTGGGAGGAAGTTCTCGAGGTTGGCTAATGTCTGGCCCAGTGGGGTGGAGACTAGGTAGGCTTGAAGGAATGGTGACTCTCTTAATTTTGCCTGGAGAGAAGGCTCTGGTGGATGAACTAGAATGTTGAGAGGTGGGTTATAGCCAAAAGGATGGCCTTTACATAATCTGGATCTCGTCCTTGCAGGAATTCTTTCCCATTATGGCGCCTTCCTCTCAAGCCACAAAGCTTCCCTCTGCTGGGTCAGCCCCACTGGCCCCCACACACATGAGCTTCCCCTCTTTAAAGCACGTTCCCTGAATTCTAGATCCCTTTCCAGCACTCATCTTTCCCAGCTTCCCTCTCTATCAAGTCCCAGTGGGCTGAAATGACCATTATGAGGGTGATCCGGGATTTCCATGTGATTAAATCTTACCAACAGTTCTCACTCCTCATGCTTGACCCAGTCACATGGTAGCTCCATTCCTCCCCTGGGACACCCTCTTCCATCCCCTCAGGGATAACATACTTGCCTGTTTTCCCTCCTATCTCTCTAGTTGTCCCTTCTTAGCCTCCTCCCTGCTGAGCACTAGGGAACCCCACTCTGCACCCTGCCCCCTGCCCTCTCCTCTGTGTCCACACTCACTCTGTCTGCTATGTGAGCTCACTTAGTCCCATGGATTTAGAAAAAGAGATGCTTCCCAGACTCATGTCTTTGCCTCCAACCTCCCTCCCTGTCATTCCAAATCCTACATCTCCATGTTAAGGTCTAAAATACACCCTGAGCATTTATCCCCAATCCAGGGCTTGGTTTCTTCTCTGAACCTGCTCCTACCAAATGTCTCCCTCTTATCAAGAGGCAAATTCATATTTCTTCGTGTTTCTCCAGCCTTAAACCCAGGTGTCCCTCTGGACTCACTCTGTCTGCTATGTGAGCTCATCTAGTCCCATGCATTTAGAAACAGAGATGGTTCCCAGAGCCATGTCTCTGCAAACTCCTTGAAATACATCCCAGGCAACCTGCAGCCCCTCCACCACCATCATATGAGCCCAGGTCAACACCATCTCTCATCTGAACTCCAGCAGGCCTCCCTGGCAGCTGCCCTATACTCTCAGAGATGATTCTTCCAAAGAGCTGCCAATGAGAGTGATCCTTCAAACGTCAAGTCAGGTCAAGTTCCCATCTCAGCTCAAAATCTTCTCCTGTCTGCACATCTCCCTCAGGGACAAAGTCCTTATGAGGACCCAAGGTTCCATGTTTTCATCTCCTACTTCATTGCACTCCAGCCACACTGGGCTGCTGCTGTTCCTCCACCAGGCCAGCCAAGCTCCCACCTCATGGCCTTTCCACCGGAAGTCCCATCCACCTGGAATGCCTTCACCCCGGATTCTGCATGGCTCACTGGCTCCTGCTCAAATATTGCCTATTGAAAGGGCTTGCCTGGTCCATGCTTCCCCTGTTCTGCTGGTTTTTCCTCATTTTCACCATATAGATCACGAATCTATTTGCTTCTGTCTCTCTCATTAGAACGGAAGCCTCTTTAGGGCATGAAACCCATTGGGTATCCCTAACACCCAGTTCAGATCCTGGCACATAGTCCTACTCAGTATTTGCTGAATACATGTCAAACCTCAAGGTAGGTAATTTATATGGAGAAGCAGGGGGGAACCACTAGAAAATTCTGAGAAGAGAGATCCTGCACAGCAGGGCTCTAGGTCAATCTAGCTGGCAGTGATGGGAGGCAGGTGGCATGATATATAACAAGCCCTGGTCCAGAAGTCAAAGTACCTGCCATGTGGCTCAGTTGTACCATGGACTGCTGGGTGCAGCAGGCAATCCCTGTGGACCAAGTTTTAAAAAAAATTCCATGATAATAATAATTAAAATAGTGAAGACTAACTTGAGTACTTGCAATGAGTGAACAATTTTACATGGCTCATCTAATTTAATCCTTGCCACACTCTGAGATGTGGGTATTATTGGGAAGCCAATTTCAGAGACAGGCACAACAATCTATTCCAATGCCAGGAGGGTCACAAACCCAGGTCCCAATGACAGAAGTCTGACTCTAGGGCCTGTGCCCCTCCCCACTCCATTCTGCCTGCCATGAGTGGGTGTGGATCTCATGACCTGCAAGGAGCCCTCCAAGTACTAACATTCTCCAGTGTGGACAGAGATGGGCAGAGACAGGCCTGGGTCACAACCAATGGACAGGGAGCTAGAAGCCAGCTCTGGAGGCCACTGCAATTTCCCAGAATAAGATTAAAAGGCACGACTAGAGAATGACAAGGTGGGGCTGGAAGTGAGACAGTGACAAGGAAAACAGTGACAGGCTTAGTGGCCCACTGGATATAGGTAGAGGAAGGGAGAAGAAACCAATCCAGGTGAACTTATGAGTTCTAACTTGGTGTGGATAGAATTAAAGGCACAGGTAAGACACAAGGAAAATGAAAATGAGCTGGTCAGAATTTTCCAGACAAAATAAAATTTATAATTGTGTGTGAATGTGTGTGTGTGTGTGTGTGTGTGTGTGTGCGCACACATATATGCAGAGAAGGAGATATGGAGTTTTTTTTGGTGGGTGGATACCAGGAACTGAACTTAGGGACACTCGGCCACTGAGCCACATCCCCAGCCCTGTTTTGTTTTTTATTTAGAGACAGGGTCTCACTGAGTTGCTTAGCACCTTGCTTTTGCTGAGGCTGGCTTTGAACTCCTCCTGCCTCAACCTCCCAAGCCGCTGGGATTTCAGACTTGTGCCACCACACTTGGCTGGAGATTTTTTTTTTTAATTGGCTCATGCTATTTGTAGGGCTGGCAACTCTAAAATCTGGATGGGTCAGTTGGGTAGAAACTTGGCCCTGCAGTCTTGAGTCTGAAGGCTGGAAACTCAGGCAGGGTTTCCTTAGTACAGTCTTAAGGTCAATTCCTTCTTCAAGTAACATTAGTCTTTGCTCTTAAGACCTTCAACTGATTAGATGAGGTCCACCCACTTCATACAATGGAGTCTGCTGGGTGCAAAGTCTATAGATTCAAATGTTAATCTTCAGTCAAAGTCCACTGGTTTAAGTGTTAAACACATATAAAAAATATCTTCCCAGCTGACTGGTGTTTGAACAAACAACTGAGCACTACAGTTTAGCAGGGTTGACCAATGACACTGACTATCACAGTGAGCTTGTCCCCCTATCCCAACAAGCTGAGCATGCTGGGTGGCCAGAGACCCACATGGAGTGTTAGGCCCTTTCAGGAGGACATTTCTTGCAGTAAGGGGCAGGACTACCAACTTTTCCACCTGAGCCTTGCAAAGGTCAGAGTGTCCATCTTTAATTTCCCTTTCCCTTTTATTACTTGGCCAAATCTCTGAGGCCTCGTGGAAGCTTTTCCTTCCTACTACTATGGCTGTTGTTATTATCCTTGCTGATCTTGGCATGAGGATGCCCTGGCTGGCTTCCAAGAAGGAGAATTGCTTTCCATCTCCCTTACCCTCCTGTTGCTTTTAATTGCATGCAGGGTGTCTTGTCTTCTCTCCCCAGATGGACACTGGTGTGAGGCCTATAAAGGTGGGGTCTATTGGCAAGGCCCAAAGCCAGTGAAGCCAGGTCATCCTAACACACGTGAGGGCAATTGCTTGAAAGGAGACCCCCA
The DNA here is from genome assembly GCA_020662805.1 of Glaucomys volans. NCBI lineage: Eukaryota > Metazoa > Chordata > Mammalia > Rodentia > Sciuridae > Glaucomys > Glaucomys volans. The sequence goes on from JAJEJO010045726.1 coordinate 48,900, forward strand.
AGTCTCTGTGCCTATCACTTATTAGAAAGGGGTCATACCCCAACTCACAAAGGACTCACAAAGAGTCCTCTTCCACCTCTAGTGTGCCGAGTGACCATGGACCAGCATTGTCTAATCTCTGCCCCTCAGGTTCCCCACCCACCTGGCTCATCCTTGAGGTTCCTCCCAGCTCTAACGTTCTCCCTGACATCACAGCAGCTCACTGCTATCACACTCATACAAAGAGAAGAGGCTGGCCTAGGTCAAGGACAAAATGAATATGTGCTCAAGGACAAAAGGGGCACACTGGGAAACGAAGCCAGGTCTCTCTACTCCAAGTCCAGGGTCCTCTTTACCCCACTCTTGCCAGTGCAGTCACTTTTTGGAGTGTAACCCAATTTCAGAAATACACTTCACACTGCAACCAGCACACCAAGACAGCACGGACACCTACGAGCAGAACAGACTCACATTTTGGGAATGAAACTTTCCCTTTTTACTTGTAATGCTTTCTCCTTCTGTCTCAGGTCTTAAAAAAATACAATTCACTGATGCATCATAAGCCATATTTTTAAAAAGAAATCCTGGTCCACTTGGCATGGTATCAGGCACAGTGAAGAATCAGGACATACCCACTCTCACCTGGGCATTGAAAACAGGTCCCACCTTGAGCATTGTCTGACTCTGAGAGGCAAGGGGGACCCAGACAGAGACCCAACCCGCATCCTGGCCTATCTAAGCACATTGCAAAATGGGTCCCATCTGCTATCAGCCAACCTTGGCAACTTTAGGAAGAAATCAGGTATGTGGAGGCCAGCGGGTTCACAATAGTGTGGCTCAGGTATTCCTATTAGGATTGGTCTATGTATTGGTTGACCATTATTTGTGTTTCCGTTTAGCACTACAATTCTATGTCCCTACCCAGAACGGCAGAGTAAGAATATAAATTAAATCGCATCTGCTACAGTGCAGATTTGATACCTCCATAAACAATACTGTTTGCCTCTAGAAGGCTTTAGGCAACATTTGCTACCTGGGGATCTGACACACTAGAGGGCCAAGGTGTGCTGTGTGTGTGTGGAGGGTGCACGTGTGTGTGCATGTGCAAGCCGGGGGAAGGAGTTTGTATCGGCAGCATCTTCATCAGGTAAAAGAAGTTTGCTTAGTCCACTGCTAACGAGGAGAGGTAGTAAGGTACACAAGGCAGGTTGATGCTTGCAAGCCCTAACCCCATCTTTAATATTAAATGTCTGTTAATAATTCTCATCCTTCTCGTTGCTACCAGCATGGACTTTCTCTCCTCTTCCCTGCTCCTCAGTGCAGGAAGTCTAACCTCCTCAACCACAAGGTTGCCCAGGGAGACAGGTGTGAAGGGCTTCCTGTGTCCACCACTTCCTTCATCGAAGATGGCGATGACCCCCAAGTCCCAAGACTGGACGGGTCGAAGCTGCTACTCACCCCATGTCTCTCCCTCCTCCTATCAAGATGGGAGCCAGCTCAGAGATCTCAAGGCCACCCAGGGCAGCCCAGTGCTGACCAAGACAGCCCTGATTAGGCCCTGCTGGAAGACGACACCACCATTCAGGGCTTCAGGGCAACTGCCCTCAGCCAGACCCAGTGAGCGTGAGCGGCCCCTGCATCCTGCCAGAGCTGCGGCTGCTGCCCTTCTCCACCACATGCTCCCACACATAATAGTCTGTGTCAGAAATACGGCTCCTTTATTATAAATATGCAAAGCTTGGGAGGCAGCAGGCAAGGGGGGATAAAACACCCGGGATTATTTATGAGCCTCTGACTCCCACACTGGGGCTTTATTTGCTTAATGAATGGCTGGGGCCAGCCATCAGCCTGGGGATTTATTTGTCACTGGGAGCAGAAGACACTAGGATGTGGAGATGTAAAAATGACAAATTCTCCAACTCAGCCAAGGTGGTATTTCATTGCCATGATATCTAGTGGGGAAGAGAAGGTGAGGAAAGGGAGAGATGGCTCCCATGCTAAATAGTACCGCCGAGTGGCTCGAGTCGAGGGGTCAACCAAGTTACAAACCAAAGAAACCCTGACGCTGCTTTCCAGGGCGAGTGCCAAGCAAGGACCGGGGCATGGATCAGTAGTTCTCCATGTTCTTATGCACTCCCAGCCTCCCCGACACCCCTACCAAACTGATGTGCCTAAAGGAAAGGACTTGTGTTAGTCTCTGCAACATCTGGCCAGAGATGTGACCATGTCACTTGATTTCCCTCTGGTTCTGTTCCATCTTCTGCAGAGGGAAGGGTTAGATGAGCTCTGTGACTTCTATTTAAAGTTGAGGAGCCAAAGTCAGGAAAAGCCACCTGCCTGTTCACACAGACCCTGCCTCTTGCTCCTCCACATGCAATGTCAAAGGGACTCCGTGTCACTTCTGAAACTGACACCACCCGCACTGCCTCTGTCATCATCACCTTCCCATGATTGTCCTCAGCACCAGCATCTGAATACCTGGCCCTGCACAGGTCCCATCTCAGGTGGAGATAGAACAATTCTGGCATCTTCTCTCAATGAGGCCTTCTGGACAGACAGATCATTGTTTCCTTGAGTCTTTCTCCACTCCATTCGTTTGATAAAAGGACCCTTGGGTTTTAGCTAGGCACGAGCTCCCAGCTGCTGATTATGTTTCTCTGCTTACCTTGCAGCCAGATGGAACCATTAACTAGCAGTAGGTGACCAGAAATTACATGTACATCACACAGGTCAAAATCTTTAAAATGGAAACTGACTGTCCCGTACCCCTCTTTCCTCTTCTTCTAGGTTGGAACATGGATGTGATACTTACAGACAGTCTTAACCATGCAGGCAAAGACAACCAACCTGTAGGCACAAGGAGCAACTATCCCCTGGCTGTCCATATGGCCTTGGGTAGCAGAGTGCTATCACCCTGGCCACCCTAGAGAGAGAAGCTCCTTCCATCTTGGCTCAACCACTATAATTTTGGGTGTCTTTGTTACAGCAGCTTCACCTCTATCCTAACTGATACACCTTCCACTGACCTTCAGGAAAAGTGAGTCCTCCTCTGTTCTGTGCAGCCACAGCACATCACCCCTAAAATAGTACTTTGCATATCAAATGAATTATTTGAGACTTCAAGACTGTGAGCAGCTTAAAAGCAGGACTTATGGCTTCCCCATTCTGATATCCTTAGAACCTTAAAAAAAAAAAAGTGTTTACAATGGAATAGAAGCTCATCAAAGGATAGTTCAATGAATGAATAAATTCCTAACTAGAGTATCCCAGGACATCTTCAAGAGCCCTCGTTGTAGCAGAACTAGATCAGGACTAATTATGTGTGGAATAGCTGGAACATTTTGAGATTCTGAAACAGCACAAGAGGAAGCAGTGGAGCCTCTAGTATGTAACTGATATGCTAGGAACGAAGCCAACAAGATTTGTAGGGATTGCTGCAAATTACCAGTGTAAGAAATGCAGAATCCGTCCACTTGTCTCCTAGGAATCAGACATCGGATTGCGCACCAGGGTTGGACAGAAGAGAAAATCAAAGCATTTCTATCAGACGCCACTCCAGGTATGTTAAGCAAAAGGGTTTAATGAAGAAATTTAGAGGCTCATGAAGTTGCTCAAAAGGCTAATGGAGCAGAAGTCAAGAAAGTTACTGCTAGTGTTCATCAGAAAACATGGGAATTTCGGAAGACTGTCACCAACAGTCTCAGCTACCTAGAGCACAGAAGTGGGTGGCACTTGTGTCACCTTCATAGGAGGACTCCCAGAAGCACGGCAAAACCTCATGCCTGCCATCTGCCAAAGCCCATGAGCCTTCCCACCAAGCTGCTGGAGCAACCATGGCTTCTGCTTCTCTCCTACCTTCCAAATCCTGGGCAAATGCTTCCCCCTGGCAGTTTCTCTTTAGTGAAGAGTCTGAGAAATGTTTGCAGGCTTCCAGCCCAATATAGAAGAAGCCAAGAAGGATAGACAAAGCTGAGCACCAATAATCAGCACCTATCCACCTGGATTTAGACATGGTTTAAAGTTCAGACTCCAAGAATCTCTTTATTCTTGCAATACCTATTTTTCTGTGTGCCTTGCAGTCAGGATCGTGATATCCCCATTGATATCCCCATTGTCAGGCTGGAAAGTCACTCATATTTAAGCATCAGGAGAAAGCAGGCACATAAATGTGCACACACATGCCCCAAACCACTGAGCTTCTCTGCACTACTCTAACATCAAAGTGGGCTTTCCTGGAATGGAAAGTTCCCTGGGCTTATGGAATTTGCTGTCAAAAACTTTAGGTGATATAATCCTTTTCTCAAAATTGTAGACACCCCATGTCCTGTTCTGACACCAGGGATCATTTAAGAGGTGTCTCTCGTCTCTTGGGTGTAGGCACCCACTGGACCTGGAGAACAGGTCCATTTACTCCCTGTCCTAACACTGCCTCCAGTGGGTGGCTGGGAAACTTGACAAAGGAAAGCATGTGACTTGCACATTTTCACTCCAAGGTGACTGGGCCATCATTTTTAAACAATCACTATTAGAAATGATTCTAACATCACAGAATCAGGAATGAATTCCTTCAAGGCTCAGTATTCAATCATACTTTCAGTCCAGTTCACCTTTCTCCTGTGCTGCAAATCCTTTGCTAAAACTCCTCCTCGCCTCCCACGCCACTGGGGCCTCCCCCCACTTGGCTCACCACTTTCCCCATGCCCAGCTCATCAAGTTGAGGAAACTCAGCCCCTAAATTCAGCTTGTTGGTGAAACAACATCAGAATCTATTCAAACAAGATCATATGGAGAAAAAGTGCCCTCCCTGAGCCTTGAAAACACTAGCCATCTTTAGACTCCAGGATGCAATGTGGCCCTGGGTGCAGGATGTGGAGAGGGACAGGCTCCCACCTGCCTCCACACCCCCCAAAGAGGAGCAAGAGCACAGGCTGGGCATATGACCCTGGGGTCAAATGTCCTCTCTTCCTGTTCTGAACTTGGCTCTGGTGTTGCTGAGCTGTGCCCGGCTCCCTCCTGTCGCTCCTCTGGAACAGAGTGTGGCTGCCACAGCAATCTGCAGGGGACCTTCCTTACCTTGGAGAGGCATCTTTGTCCTTCTGGAGACCATGAAACTATGGTGGGGTTGGAGAGGACTAGCCTAGGGCAGATCTTGAGGGTACAATAGGAGTCTTGGAGGTAGATGGTGATGAGGTCAGCTCTCTGAGGCAGGGACCAATCAGGGGCTCAGGGTCGGAATCCTAATCTGCAGAAGAGGGATTTTTCTCAGCAAGTCCTCTGTGCCCATGGTTCCTGGGGAGCTGGTGGTGATGGCTGCTTGAGACTCACTCATTCAAGACACCTCCATCCACTGACATCCCGAGCCCAAGGTTGGGAATGAGGAAGATGACGGTGGGCAGGGAAATCAAGAGTGGCTACAAGAACCACAGGGTGGAGCTCCTGAATGCCACTGAACCACACAAACTTCATTTCCAGGCTTCGAGAAACAGTAGCTGGGCTCAACTTTTGCTGCCTTTACTTTTCTGGTGCCCTCAGAGGTCAAGTGCATTAAGAAGCACCCTGGGGCTGGGAAATGACTGCAGTGGCCCAGAGGTCTGCAACTTGATTCTGTGATCTTTCTGCCCGAAAAGTTATTGAGAGTACTCAGCCCCCAACACACAGCCCCCCTCTCCCAGCCAGGAAACCCCTCCTCCGCACAACTCTGCAGCACTGCTGAGCAACCAGGGTCAACTTCCCACAGGTCACCATGAAAACCAGAAGACAGGTCTTGCCCTCTGGAGCCAGGAAGCTCTGCACTTTGCTCAATGCTGGAGAAACAGCTGGACTCAGCAGAAGAAGGAGCTGGAAAGTGCATCCCCTTCCCCAAGTGCAGTCAGTCAACTATCAAAGCAGCCCTGAGCTGGGAAGGATCTGGAATCATACCCATCCCTTTTAGTGCCTTTCCATGATCAGGGAGCATCCTGGGGTCTGGAAATAGATGGGTCACACTCTGGCTAGCATCTCAGGTGAGGCGGGCAGATAGCAGTAGAAGAATCAGGTCTTCAAATGAACCTGCTGACTCAAGTGGACTATTTCTCCAGAGGCTCAGACTCAAAGTCACCAAACTTGGAAAACAAAACAGTTGAGCTTTGAAGCTTTGGGGTATCTAAGATGTCAGGCATTTCCCTCCCGCTTCCCTGGAGAAGGGCTCCCCCCTTCCTACTATGTGGGGTATGGCAGCACTTAAGCACCAGAGGCAGGGACAAGGTGGGGTCACCTGTCATCCCTAGTGACTCCCTCTGGTCTTGCATTTCTACTGAGAGATCCATGAGTTTCTATTTCAAACTAAAGAGCCACAAAATCAAGGCTCCAAAACTGTCCCAATTCTCTTTTATGAGTCAGTCATCTGATGTGCCCTCTACCCTGCTGTCTGTCCCTATAGAGGATTCACCCACTAACTTCTGCTAAATGCTCTTTTTGCCTCCTCTGCTTTCTGAGACTCCTATGTACACTACACAGATGTCTGCTCATGCTGAGACCCCTGTATTTCTCTTTCACATCTTGGGACATCAGCAACCTGCAACTCTGAAACCTGTCCTGAGCTCCAGGTTCCTTCCAGCCTGGATACCTCTGCCCCTAACCATTTAGATTCTCCATGATGAGTCCTTGCCCCCCTTGGGCCATCCCACTCCCATTCTCCCCTCCTCTCCCTGAGACAGGCAGGTGATGCCCACGTGCTAGCTCTGCCACTAATTTCTTTCCAGAATTCCTGCCCACACTTCCACCTGCCCACCCAACGTTTCCACTTGGATGTTCACTCCTGAACACTCTGGTCAGAAGCTGAGCTCGTTATGGTGGCAGCAAACGAACTCACATGGTCAGGAGTTTGAGAGCTCACACCGGCTATTTCATACACATTATTCCATGTAAGCCATACAGAACTCTTGTGATGCGGGTCAGGCAAACATTGCCGCTCTCATTTCATAGGTGAGGGAACGGGGAACTCAGAGGAATTGCTGAGACCAAAGGGCAATACATTATGGAGCTGGGACCAAACTCAGTTTTTCTTTTTTCTTTCTTAAAGATCCAGACAGTCATCCTTCTTTCCCTCCTTCCTAACCCCTTTTATTCAAAAACTGACCATCTGCTGCCACTGTGTTATGCTAGGCTTCTGTTCCTGGTTTGCTGGGTTATGGTGGGCCCTCTTGTTTCACCTTACAGATTTTATTCTTTGGTCACTTACAAAGCATCTGGATCACTGTTACCAAATAGTTACCTCATTTTGTTACTCTTCCAGGAGGTAGCCTGTGTCTCAGAATTCAAAGTAGAAGGTAGCCCAGTACAGAGCTTTGCCAGATTGGTCTCCCTGACCTCCTGGTGGCCATTCCAGGCACCAATAATTTGATCTTTCTCTAGTATTTTTTAATTTATTGAATTCTCCACTTGATATATTTCTTCTCTAATCTTTATTAATTTCTTCTATTGTTTTGGGTTTAATTTGTTCATTTCCTAATCTCTTAAGGTAATAATTTAGGTTATTAGTTTCAGATCTTGTTAAATGGAGGCACGTACAGGCAGACATTTCTTTAAAAGCAATGCTTCAGCTGCATGTCTGAAGTTTCAGCATGCTGTGTTTTTATTTTCATTCATCTCAAAGTATTTTCTAAATTCCCTTTGATTTCTTCTTTTACCCATTAGTTTTTTAGGAGTAGGGTTTAATTTCCACATATTTGTGAATTTCCCAAATGTCCTTCTGTTATTGATTCTCAGTTAAACTCCATTATGGTTAGAGAAATTATTTTGTATGATTCCAATCCTTTTAAATTTGTTAAGGTTGCATTATGGCCCACCATCTGGCCTATCCAAGCAAATGTTCCATTTACCCTTGAGAAGACTGTGTACGCTGCTCTTGTTGGATGGACGATTCTATAGACGTCTGTTAGGCCTAGTTGGTTTAGAATGTCACTCAAGTCTTCTACTTCTCACTGATCTTGTCTAGTTGCTCCACCCATTATAGAAAGTGGGGGTGCTAAAGTGTTTATTATTATTGAATTGTCTGTTTTTCTCTTTGATTCTGTCAGTTTTGCTTCATGTATTTTGGGGGCTCTTCTGTTATGTGTTACATATGTTTATATTTGTTATGCCTTTCAGGGGGCATAATAATGGCCCCTTTATCATTATAAAATATTTCTTTGTCCTAGTAACAATTTTGTCTTAAAGTTTATTTTGCTTACTATTAGTATAGTTCTGTTTTGGATACTGTGTGCAGGCTATATCTTTAACCATTCTTTTACCTCCAACCTATTTGAATCTAATGTATCTCTTATAGACATGAGCATATGCTTAGAACTTATTTTTTCAAACTCCATTTTGCCAGTCTCTGCTTTTTTGTGGGAATATGCAGACCATTTACACTTAATATAATTAGTGATCAAGGAGGATTTATGTCTGCCATTTCCTATTTTATTTATGTCTTACATCTCTGTTCCTCTATGTCTCCATTTCTGTCTTCCATTATGTTAAATGGATGTTTCCTATTACACCATTTTTATTCCCCATTGTTACTTTTCATTTTCTTAGTAGGTTACCTAGAGATTACAATTAACACCTCAATTTACAACCATCACAGCTACTGTGGTTGTGAGCTTTGCGTGGTCCTTAAGAACACGGCAGAGATGGGGAGAGATGAAAGGCCCTCAGACAAGTCAAAATGCCACAGAGCCCACTGTTCCTACTGACAGCCAGTCATTTTTCTTGAACAAATGCTCCACAGATTGCTCAAAGTCTTGTTAATTTCTAGAAGTCTAAAAGTTAACTTTGAATATTTTTCCAGTGTTCTCACTGTTTTTATAAAGGTTTTTCTTTGTGGGGGAACATGTTTCCATCACTGACTTTTTAATATATTTTGTTCTTTCTGATCACTGAGTCCTGTCATGCAGTTTCCCTGCCTGGAAAGCTCACCCCTTACTACTATGACTAGTAATAATAATGGCAATAAGCCACAATTCCTTAAGCAGTTCTGTTTGCAGAAAGCCTTTCTATTTCAAACAAGGACCATTAAAATAGATGACAATGTCCTCATCTTACAGATGAGGAAACTAAATGACCTGCCCAAGTTCTCAGGACAGTGAAGCCCGGCTGCAGGACTTGAATCAGGCCTCCTGTCTGCCAGCCTCACACAGCCTCCTACACTAACACACACTCTCACACTCTCCACCTCATAGTCAACCAGTGCTCGTGTCCTCACTGAGAGCACCTTCTGCTCTTCTTCAGATGTCCCCTAAATCTCTGATGGAACCACAGGCCAATTTTCCCCAGTCCTGCAAAGGGAAAGGATTCACCTTAGAAGAACCCTTTTCTCATTTAGCTCCAGATTATTCCTGAAACTTTTGAGGATCATGTTACAGGTATGAACAGATATAAAGGTGAAAACAAGCATGTTAGTTAACACTGATGGACACAGCAGCTGAGAAATGGCCGGCTCCATGCTTGGCACCAGTGATTCAGTGACAAATACGGAGTCCCAGTGCCTGTGCTCAGTGGGAGTTCAGCAGGAGGAAGGATGGCAAAGGCCTTCCTTGGGCAGACGTGCCATCAGGATTGGGACCCACTGGCCCAGTCTGGCCAAGCACTTCTGTGACTTACGTAATGATCTTCATAGAAGTGTGCCTCAGTGCTGGTTCTGCTTCGGCTCTGGTGCCCCAGTGCTACCAGCAATATCCATCCACATATAGCAGATAAAACATCACAAAAGCAAGGCCAACATTGGTGGCCAAGGCTTCTATGTGCTGGCCCGTAGGCACACTACCCTCCCAAGTGCATATCAAGAGGCAAAAACTACAGGATGCAGAGCTCTGCAGACAGTACTCCAATAATCTGGCAGAAGATTTTTTGCTTCTTATTCACTTTATAAAGCCCCACATGAGAAATTTCTTTTTCCAAATAAGAAGGAAAGCTTTGCTTCACTTAAGAAATGGCTTCTGCCTTTCAGCAGGCATCTAAGAGAGTTTTGAAATCACATTGCCCTTTTCACTTTGGCTACCAGGAAGCTTACAGCCAAATGTGAAGCTTAGCTATAACAACCATAGTTAACAGAATTTGGGGTTCTTTCCTTCTTGGTCATGATTATCTATGCTTATATTTCCTTGGTTCTAATTCTTTGTTTCTATTGCTATATTATTGTGAGTTTATGGCAAGTGTACTCAGTATAAACCATTTTCTTGAGCTGCATAGTAGAAAAATCAGATGTGTTGGGGGTTTTTGTTTGCAAGTCTGTTTGTTTGGTGGGGGTGGTAATGAGAGAGGCCGAAAGGAACAAGAGGCATTTTCCCTCCCTCATCTAGATCCTCCTTGTCTCAGAAGGGGTTAACAATTTGGGTACTTAGAAGGCAGCCTCACCTCACCGGGTACTGATGGGGTGGCAGGGCTGCTCAAGGAAGGAGGGACTTGACTGGGCAGGGAAGGGCCCTGGTTTCTGGAGGTACCCTGAGGCGTGGAGGCCAGCTCTCTTGTCACAGGGCTCTGGACTGCAGGGGAAGCTCAGCAGAGACCTGCTGCCCCCAGCCTGGGCTCTGGAGCCCTCTCTGCATGGAAGCAGAGGGAGCCCTGGCCTGTAGACCACAGGGCTGGGGTGCGACCAGACCTGTAACTAAAGAGCTCTTCCCCAGCTCCTCAGAAGTGATGAGAACCCCAAGGCTTTTGTATAATCCTCGGGGAGGGAGAAGGAGGGGCTCTCAAAAGACAGATTGAATTTCCTGCCAGCTCAGCAGGTAGAAGCTTGGCATCGCTTAAATTTGATTTAGAGAAATAAAGAAATGTGACATTTCTTGCACCCTACTGTTGTGGCCTGAAATTCACATCCACTTCATGGGATATAAATAAATGAATGAATAAATAAGCAAACCTGAGGCCAGAGTGCTTGGGATGAATTCCCAATTGGCTCTTTATCCACCACCGGGGTTCTGCAACCTTGAACACACAAGGGCTGGGGGAGAGGCAGCATTAGCACCCTGCGCACCATCTGCAGGGACTATACGGGAAGGAAGAGAGGTGAGGGGGGAAAAAAGGCAGAGTCACAGACTTCACACAGCTTACAGTTAACATAGCATGTGTCAGCAGTAAAATATTAAAAAGAAAAAGAACAGCCAGAGAGTCATCCGATTCATTATTATTAAGCGCTCACTACACACACTATCAGGCGAAAAGATAAAGGTGAGGAATGAGACAGCCCCCAGGGGGCAGAAGCGTGTGCTGGCAAGCAGGGTGTGAGAGAGGGGAGCATCATCCACCAGAGGAGGGGCGCCTACCACCAAAATGATCTGCATGGAGTGCCAGAGAAAGAGAAGGAGTCAAAAAATGGTTGGGCCCGGGCTTTGACAGATGGAAAGGACCAGAGCAGAATGAAGTGGCCTGAGGGGCCCTGCAGGTCAGGGCAGATGAAGGTGTGGGCTCCCACCTGCCTCACCTTCGTGGTACACGAGGCACACACACACTGGTCACAGGTAGGACTTTGGATGCTGTGCTCAGGTGTCTACACTTGCAGGACAATGAGAAGGTTACAGATCTCTTAGCAGAGAAGGGTCCAGATAGAAGCCTGCTCTTAGGTGTTGATTCAAATCACTGAATGGAGAGTTAAGAATCCCATTGCAATGTCCTGAGCACCTGAACTGTAATGGAGGCAGAAAATCACAGAGAGAATGAAGGACATGGGAGAGAATTCACATATGAAAATAAAAATGAAGAGCTAGAGAAAGAATGAAGGGGACAGATATCCCAGAGATGAATCTAAGATTGCACCTAGGTGAACAGGGAGTAGAGTAAAAAGAGGATTTAGGAGGAAAATGAGCTCAGGTTGAGAGTGCACTGAGCCTGAGGTCCCAGTGGACCACTCCAATGAAATGAGGACCTCGTGTGCAGATAGATGCATTTTATATAAGTGTGTGCTCAGTTTTATATGTGATAACCTGATCTTTCAAAACGGATAAATTAGTGGAGATCCACAGCCATCTACCCAAAGGATTCTTCACCTTACAAAAGCATTAATAATAGGGTACTTGAAATAGTTAGCTCCCCTGGTGAATATAAAATAGGCTTTAATATTTTTTTAAAAGGTGACTTACACCTCTCTTTTCAAAAACTCATCTATTGTGTGAAGTAAAGCATAGCTGTGTATGAATATGGAATGAACTGGGAGACCCGAGTCAGGTAAAATTAATCAAGGTAGAAATCATGAAGAAGTGATGAATCTTAAAGGCAGTCCTGAAACAGGAGCTTCTGAATGGATGAAGATAAAAGATTGAAGGCCCAGAAAAGTAGGGTCTGTCGTCTCAAGGGGCTGCGGAGCCTCCGTCTCCCTATTCCTCCTCTGTTCAGGCATGGAGTCAGTGAAGCTGGCTGGGAAGTGGGGAATCCAGCTCCGTCTTCATAGATCCCAACTCCTCTCTCCATCTGTTGAGATGAGAAACCTTTGGGGACCCCTAAGTCCCTCCTGCTGTCCGCTACTCCCTGTCCAATCAACCTGTAACCTTGCTGGCTCTCACTTCAGACCAGATGGAGCATCTGTCTCTTCCCGCCACTCCACAGCACAGTTCACAAAGGCCTGCTGGATAGGACCCCTACCACCCAGCTCACCACCTCTCCCACTCTCCTCTCTACCCTCAGACTAGCCCACTCCACTCCGGCCCCACCGCCCCTTGCTGATCTTTAAACACTCGTTGCACACTCTTGCCTTGGAGCCTTGACTTGAATTCTTCATTCCACCTGGAACTCGCTCCCCCACACATTTGCAAGACCAGGTCCGGGACCTCTTTTAAGTCTTTGCTCAAATCTCACCTTCTCATTCTCATTCAGTGTCCTGCAGCAACCTGCAATCTGCCCCTCCTGAGTATCTCCCCTCCTCCATCTGGCTCTCTTATTTCTTTTTTACATCGCATTTACTTCCTTCTGACTTACTTTATTGATTATGCTTATTATTTATTGGCCATCTTCCCCTGCTAAAATGAAAGCTAGCAGGGTTCTTTATTTGTTTTATTTTGTACCTCGCCCATAATAGCTGTTCAATAAATAATGTGGGAATGAGTCGATGAATGAGTAAAGAAGAATAAACCGTGAGGAGAAACAAGAGGAGAAAAATCACAACTTAACCACTCCAGTCAACAACATTGCACTTGAAGATGGGGAGGGATCCAGTCCCTGCGGGGTCCACTGTCTTGTGGGGCTCAGACAAAGCATTAAAACTCTCTGGGATCCTGCACATGACCAGAAGAGATGGAGAAGTGAAATTTTTGCATGTTTCTGATATATTATTTAATTCATTCAGCAAACATATAGTGAAGCCTACTACTACCAGGTCCTAAGCATATAAGGACACGTAAGACCCCACCCACACCAGTCTCTCCTCGGTCCACAGAGACCTTTGTGTGTAAACAAAGAAACACACGCAGAATCCAATTTGATTGGCAGTAACACAATCTGCCACTCATTTCATCTTGAGAAAGTGCACTGAAATCATAGAATAGTGACATGTGGGGTGTCATGTAGGGTGAGGGGACGGATCAAGGATGACGGGAAAATGGCCCTGCAAGGCTGTAGCATGCCTCCCTGCATCTTGGAGACCAGCACCAGCAAGG
>JAJEJO010045726.1:62882-87271 GCA_020662805.1 Glaucomys volans
CCTCCCACCCTTGTGCTGCTGTCAGGTCTGCTGACTGCCACGTTCATGTACGGTACTCTGTAACAACACAGTGAAGGGCTGGTGACTTATTTTATTATAAGACCCTTTAATCACCCAAAGATCCATTTGTTTCTTTTGATTGTTTCTGCACTCTCCCATTAGCAAGGCTTTTAAAACCACAAGTTGTTGTGAAAAGACAGGCCTTTTGTCCTGACCCATCAGACTTCCCAGAAATATTTGGAAGGACTCGGCAGTAAAATAACACACCACTCATTTCCTCCAGCCTTTGCCTGTGCTTGCAAACTCAACACACTGTGCTCGCAAAATAAACACTGGGTAGAGCTCTCTTTCCCCCAGAACCCAAGGTTCACATTCAAAGCAAGCAATGTTTTCCTCTTACATTCCCGATTATTATCATTTACTGACACCACCACCATCTTCATGGAGACATTGATTTATTGAGTGTCCTATTGTGCTTTGGATGTAATTCAGAGCAAAATAAACAGATGAATAGTCTCTCCACGCTAGGAACTTGTACTTCAATACTGCGTATTAACAGTGCACGAACTAGAAATGAATCTTCTAGAAATTACATACGAACTGTACTCTATCCCAAGTGCATCTGGGTAGTCAGAAGCATGGGGGTCAGATCCCATCAGGTATCAGAAATTCAAACCAGATAAGCTCACAGAAGAGCAGCCTCTGGGATTCTTCAGAAAGGACTTCAAGATAGGAGAGTAGGTATGCAGGCATCAGGAACCCTGGGCATGCTGGGAAGAGGTCAGTGGCCTGGGTGTTGAGGGATGGGGTCAGGTACACGATACAGGCCAAGCAAGTTATGAGCAGTCATTGGGAGGATCACTTTCCATGGATTATCTCATTTAATCTTCACAGGATTCCAACAAAGTAGGTGCAATTATTGTCCACATGAATTATTTTACATATGAAGGGGAAAAAGGTGAGAGTAGAAACTTAAATAGCAACATGTCCCAACACCAGAGGTAGGGTTTAGATCCAACCAGGCTGACCCAGCCCTGTATTCTTAAAGGTGCTACACGTATACCCTGGCACAAAATATTTCGTAGGGCATCGGTTAGAATGTTGCTGTCTTATAAAGGAATATTGTGGTATGAAAATGTATGCCAACTACCTGGCTTTTGAACAACACTTTTTGGTTGTTGGACTATGGGCTAAATTTGACCGGTAAATATGAGTTATTTGAACGTCTGGCATTTTTTTTTTTCTGATTTAATCTAATTGAGTTCTCTATTTTCCAGGTTCTCACCATTCTTTGCTACCCAGCGCCCTCACGTATGCCCCTCATTTCAAGTTTGGGAGACTGCATTAGACTTTTCTAGATATTCTCACATCCGTCAGTTCTCACGTTTTCTGAAATTTTCTCCAAGGGAGACAAGACAAATCAAAATCCCCTTTACACATGGAGAAAGGAAGGTTCTGGAAAGTTGAGCCCCTCAACTCGGGGTCAGAGGTCAAGAAGCAGCCTGGCTGGAGGTGGATCCCATCTCAGCTTTCTGCTTCTTCCTGACGGACTCAGTCTTGCCACCCAAAACCATTTCACTACAGAGTCCTGAAGAACTCAGGGTGCACAGCACCAGTGATTGGCGGGAGGAATGAGCACTCCTCTGGGCAAAACCAGGGCAGGACCTGACCTTGGAAAACTGATCTCCGGACTGTGGAGGAGGGAAGCCAGGGGACCTCACCCTGTAGCTTCAGCCCCCATCAGACCCCAGAAGGGCAACGAGGGAAGGTAAGAGACCAACACCCAACCTGAGGTCAGCAAGTGGGCTATTTACAGGTTTTTCCACAGAACGACATCATTCCCAGGAAATTTGGCTATCCTGCTGGAAAAATCCTAATTCATCCCAAACCCAAGACCCCTCACCTTCCTTGTGCTGCTCCCCACTTTCCTACTTCCTAGTAAAGTAGGAAAACAGAGTGTTCCAATGTCCAGGATTCCCATTTGAGGTCACTCTCTGGGCTTTAAGTAGTCAGCTCCAGGGCTGGGTCTTCTTATGGATTCTCTAGCCTGAGACCTGATGTGCACCCCAGGTGACATGTCTTACCTTTGTACAACCAAGCACAGGGGTGAGGCAGGGGAAGGGCAAGGCCTTCCCAAGTTTCCCCTCAATATCTGAACTCAGGAAAGCCTGAGCTAGTGACCCTGAAGGATCAGATCCATGGAAGGAGGCTGATGTTGGTGGAAAGTTGGATGAGGCAGGTGTGGGAGCCTGGAGGCTGTCCCAGACCCTGCGCATCTCGGCACTCTATTTTTGCTTTTAAGAATCTTTCCATTCACGATTAGATCTTCCATGGAGAAGTCTTTCCCAGCCTGAGGGTGGTTCAGATAACTCATAACTATAGGCCAAATTCGTCCTATAGGACAACAATCAAAGAGTGCCATTCAAAAGTCACTTATCATTTGCTTTTAGAAGAAGAGGTGGCCTTGAGCAAGCATTCCCACATCTGCCTGTATGTCAGAATCACCAAGGAGAACTTTTGCAAAATGCAGATTTCTGGGCCAAGCCCTAAACATACCAAATCATAAACTCTACAAGCAGGCCCTGAAAACAACTTGCCCATCATCTCTAGAGATAAGTCTCTTATCCTAAGGGATCAAAGCTGTGATAGAGCTGTCTCCTTACCCATGACCAGGAAGGGGGTGACACACCCAGCCAGAGCCATGCCCTGGGCACCGCAGCTCCCTTACCAAACTCCATCAAGAGGCTTGTTTTCAGTGCCAGTACCAATCCATTCTGGGCAGTATTGGCTAGCAGCCAAGTACCAGCCCCTTGGGAATCCAGCTTAGGGTCCACAATAGGTGGATTTAGAACATCTTAATGCCAAGCTGCTGAGCATATGAAAGCCAGCTCCCAGCTCTCTGGGAGAAACAGCCCAGACATGAAGGCCATAAGATCATCTGCCCAGATCCCAGGGCTGGGGCAGGTGGGGCAGTGGTGGTGGGGGGGCGGTGGCAGTGGAGGGGAAGGGCAGTGTCAGGGATAACTTCATCACCCCATGATGGGGTGGAGGGTAGGAATCCCATATTAATCTTTTTCATATTTTCTGTTAGAATATACACTAGATTTGGGACCCTCCTGGGTCTGTGCTTTTGTTTAGGGGATGTAGAAATGCCCAAATGTGTCTTTTACCAGTCACTTCTCCTGAGGACCCTGATAAGGGAGAACAGAAGAAGGAAGATAGAATTCTTTTTCATTAGCAGACAGCCCTAATTGTGGCTAAGACCTAGCCTGCAAGCCTAGGTTGGGAGGCGTCTCTCTGGAAGTTCAAACAATGAATGGAAAGGTTCTCAAAGGCAAAAATAAAGATTGTGCTAGAGATACCAGTGCCCTGGCACAGCCTTCCCACTAGAACACCCAGCTCATCTGCCTTTCTAGCACATCTGCATCCTTCCGTGGATACTGTCATTGCTCCTCCAGCTGAACTGCCGGTGAAGGTGTGATCTCATCCTCTCCCTCTTGCCTACATGATCTGCTGAGAGCTCTAAATGGTCCCCTTCATTCTATATTGCTATTACCCATCTTCATGTCAGGCCAAATCAATTCCCTGACCCAGACCCTAGAGAAGTCCCTCTTAGTCCTTGAGATCAGGACTGACTTGACTCCTCGATTGCTTATCAGGATTCAGAGCACAGCCAGTGGCCTGACCCGCTCCTTCCCACCAGGAGCCCACAGGTCCACCT
This sequence comes from Glaucomys volans, assembly GCA_020662805.1. Classification (NCBI taxonomy): domain Eukaryota; kingdom Metazoa; phylum Chordata; class Mammalia; order Rodentia; family Sciuridae; genus Glaucomys; species Glaucomys volans. The sequence continues at coordinate 66,604 of JAJEJO010045726.1, forward strand.
TCCTTCCTTCCTCTCCCTCACTCTGCTCCAGCCAACCTTCCCCAGGGAATGAGAGGGGGGAAAGCACAGGCTGTGACCAATCTCCTCGCCATCCTTGCAAATCCCTCACATCCAGATAGTGAACATTCTACCCAGCTGGTTCTCTACAGGGTGACACATTTACCCCCTGACTTCTTTGCAGTCTGTGTCTGCTCCACCTGGGTGTGGCAGCATCATCTGTTTGGGATTCCCCACTTCTCAGGGGCAGGGTCTCTGTCTTCAGCTCATTCTGAGGTATCACATGCACCCTTGCACTTATTAAATACTTAAAGCAGAAATGATTATTGTTCAAGACCTCCCAGAAGGGTGACCTGAGGCTCCTCAGCAATCTCCCAAAGTTCAATCAAGAGCTTCTCAAGCTCCAAGACAGAGCTGAGCTGACTCAACTGCTTGGCTCCCAGGCACCTGGGCACAGCCAGGTGCATGGATGCTGGGCTGGGGCATTGTGGAAGCACACTGGCAGTTCCTTCTTTGGCCCTGGCTTGTGGGGAATCCTACAGCTATTTTGGGGAAGAGGGTGCAGAAAGGGGAGGAACTCAGGCCGAGAAGAGGGAGAGGAAGCTCCAGGACAGGGCAGGAGGGACCAAAATGGACAGCACCCTTTTTTAAAGTGTCAGGGACACAATGAGGACTGGAAGGAGGGACCAAGCTCCAAACCCATGCTTGGGTCCATACAGTCTATCTCCCCTTCATTGGGGATTTGCTCAGACCCCCTTCACAGACTCTCTTCTGACTTCGCATTAAATTTTACTACAATGCACAGTTTGCAAACGGCACCAGGACCATTTACGGCAGCCTCTATATGACTTGGTTTAAATAATACACATTTTTATTTCACTCTTCTTGCAAAATGAAACTCTCGGGGGGCAAAGTATGGAAGAGTATGGGACCAAGGGGTCGGGGAGGCAAGGCGGAGGGTCAGGGAACAGAGGCTGCCAACAGCCATGGCGACCTGCTGGCTCCCACTTCACCCGCACCGGTACCTCCATCTTGCTATCCCTGAGCCGTGTGTTCAGCACCATGATTCCCATTAGAGACAAAAAGGCCATGGTCCTCAGGAGTGAGGGGCTGTGTTGATGTGTACAGCTCACGGGGTTTCCCTTGGAAGCAAACTCAGGATGTGGTCCACAGCCCCCTGGTGGACACCCCAGAGGGAACAGGCCAGGAGAGCCAGGCTGAAGAGGAAGAGCCCAAGGGGGGAAATCCTGAGGAATGAGGTTTGCACAGAGACACTGAGGGACCAGAGCTAAGCAGGGACAGAACCACGGTCCCAGTCCTCGGGGCTTCAGTGGCCAGAGCCCTATTCTAAGCAAAGCAGAAGCAAATCACTTCTGGGATGTCCTAAATGTAGGCCAGCGTCACCACTCCCGAGTGGCAATCATTCACACTCCCAGGCCTCTCACTAAACCTGAGGCGTCAGCAACCAGCCCGCTTGTTACTTTCCTTAACTAATGCCTTTCTATTTCCTGCAGAGTAAACAACTTGATTCCATTAGATGCTGTAAAATATTCACCAAGCAGCCGGGAGGGCTGCCTTCTCTCCAGCATGCAAGGGGGACGACAGCCCTGGTCAGGGCTCTGAACAAAGATCAACGGCTCTCACCAGGAACTTCCAGGCAGTGACCCTTCCACCAGGGGAGGGCGGGGGAGAACCAAGAGAGCAGAATGAGGAGCCAGTGGCACAGCCAAGGGCAGCCTGAAAAGCTAAGGAGCATCACATGCAGCATGGGATCCTATCCTGGGTCCTGGAACAGGAATAGGACATCAGCGGGAAACTGGTAAAATCCAAAGTCTGGACTTGAGTGGACAGTTGCGTACCCATGCTGGTTTTTCACTTGAGACAGTAATGTACAGTAACTCCCAGGGAAACTGGTTGAGGGGAATGTGGGAACTCTGCACTATCTTAGCTACTGTTCTATAAATCCAAAATTATTCTAAACTTGAATTTTGTTTTACAACAATGAATGAACAGCCTTCCTAGAGGTGAAAGGATTCGCCGTCATGGCTGGTGGGGTTTGGGGACAGCCCCCACAGGGACCTTCCCTGCCTCAGCCTTGCCCCAGAGGGAGCCTGCAAGCCACAGATTGTAACTAAAGAGGAAATGAGCAAAGAGAGAAGGAGAGAGAAAGTCATTGCCACAGAGATGTAAGTCCAGGGACTGAGACAGGGAATGCCACCCCATCCTAATGAAACCACCTCTTGACAAGAAGTTCGCTGGGGCCTGCTCCAGCCCTGCCAAATCCTGTCTCTGAACACAGGCGGTGACACTCTTCCTGGGCTCTCTTATCCAAGGTAGCCGCATGTTTTCCTGACTTTCAGAGAGGAATGGGCACAGTGGCCACAAATGGTCAGAGAGTAGGCGTTGAACAAACTGGGTGGGGCTGCAGTGCCCAGCTGTCTGGTCAAGCACCAGTCCAGACGTTGCTCTGAAGGTATTTTTGGGGGTGCAATTCACTTTTATGACCAGCAGTCCTTGAGTCAAACAGATTACCTTTCATAATGGGAATGGGCCCCATCCAATCAGTTAAAGGCAAAGACCTGGGTTTCTCCACAATGGAATTCTGCCTCACAACTGCAATGCAGAAACCTGCCTGTGTTCCCAGCCTGCCCAGCCTGCCCAGCCTGCCCTGGGCATTTCAAACTTGAAACTGCTGCACCAATTATCAAGAATACAAGTAACAATAAATGCTGGTAAGGATGTGGGGAAAAGGGTACACACATACATTTCTGGTGGGAATGCAAATTGGTGCAAACATTCTGGAAAACAGCATGGAAAAACTAGGAATGGAACAATCATTTGACCCAGTTATCCCACTCCTCACTGTATATCCAAAGGACTTAAAGTCAGCACACTACAGTGACACAGTCACATCAATGTTTGTAGCAGTTCAATTCACAACAGCTAAACTGTGGAACTGACCAGCTGCCTTTCAATAGATGAACAGATGAAGAAAATGTGGTAGATAAACACAATGGAGTACTACTTGGCACTTAAGAAGACAGACTATATGACCTTTGCTAGTAAGTGGATGGATATCTGGAGACTTTCAAGCTAAGTGAAATAAGCCAGTCCCATAAAGCCAAAGGTCAAATGTTTTCTCTGATATGTGGAAGCTAACCCACAATAAGTAAGTGGAGGGGAAAAATAGAAGTTTAGTAGATTAGAAAAAGGGAATGTAGGGAAGGGAGGAAGGACAGGAATAGGAAAGAAAGTAGAATGCATCAGACATAACTTTCCTATGTTTATATATGAAAACATCACAGTGAACCCCACCGTCATGCACGTCCACAAGAATGGGTCCTAACTAGAATAAGATAAATTCCATGTTGTATAATTATATCAAAATGGATTATAGTGTCATGTATAACTAAGAAGAACCAATAACTTAAAAACAAAACACAACGGCTGCACCAACTCTGACCTAAACTGGCAGCCTGCTGGTCTGCCCAGTGCACTTCAGACTTGCCAGCCCCAGGACTGCATGAGCCCACGTCCTAAGATAAACCAGTACACACACACACACACACACACACACACACACCCTCTCTCCCTCCCTCTCTCATACTAGACCTGCTTCTCTGAATAACCCTGAATAATACAAGGGAAACGGGTGCAGGAAAAAATTCACATGCAGAGGTCCCAGGTCCCTTCTCCACTTGCTGTCCTGTTGATGCTGTCTCCAAGGGTTTAGAGACACCTTCCAGGACTGATGCCACCTCTTCATCACTCAGTCGCTGAAATAAAGACTTCGTATTGATTGTCTTAAGAGAATGTCTTCCCTGCACTCAAAAATGACAGTAAGTGACAAAGATTTCAGAAACAGCCTAGTGGACATTCCCTTCACTATCTCTCATTTTCAACTCCAAAATAACAACACATAACTCAACTTCCCACCCCCACCCAGACACATGTGCTCCAGGATGACAGTATCCTCGGTGATGAGAACAAACGTGCCACGGCCAAGGAGATACCCCAGGTGAGCATTGTCAGCAGCTGCAAGCAGCAAAAATGTCTCATGGGAACAGGCTGGCCCTTCTCAGGTGTCCTCTGCCCACAATTCCCCTGGCAAATAAAAAGGTAGCATCCACAAAGCTGCCCCAGGCAGTGGGTTCGATGCTGACCCAGAGGCCAATGATCTGAGCTTCAGCCTCAGCACCCAACATGGCACTGAGTCACTTGTCCCCTGTGCTCCTGGGAGCCTTACTTCCCCGTCTGCAAAGCAGAGGGCCTTCCCCAACAGAAACATGAGCGACCCTTTCAGGTGGGAAGATGACATCCCAGAAGTCAGGTCGCCAGGGGACAACTTACAGGTCCAGCAACTGCGTGGAAGCAGGGAGCTGTCCAGGGGCTGATACCACCCCACCCTGGACACCTTTTCAAGGAGGGGCAGCAAAGGGCAGCAGCATGCTCCTGACAGATGGCAGAGCGACCCTCCACTCAGCAAGATGCCCTTTACCTCTGCATCAGCCCTGCCCTCAAGCTCCTGCCCACCATCATGTCCCTGCTGAGCTGGGAGGGACATGTGCTCAGGTACCATCCTGAAGCAGCCTTGACCAGAGGGAGGCCAGGAGGCACATACTTTTGAAATCTGGGGCCTCTATATGAGCCTCTGTCTTCTACCTTTAAGTTAGGATCACTAGACTTAGCAAACAAAAATATAGGACACTCAATTAAATTTGAATTTGGGATCAACTACAAAATATCTCAAGTAATATTTGGGACATGTAATAAAAAAACCTTTGTTCATTTGTCTGTTTCTCTGAAATTCAAACACAATTGGGATTCTGTGTCTCATCTGGCACTCCTGCTTCAAGTGGTAGACAGCGGTGACAGTGACTACCAGGCCCTTCTTGTCGCCAGCCTCAGGCCTGGCTCCCCACAGCTGGCATCACTCGCTCAGTCCAGGCCCAACCCTAAGCTGAGGCAGGGGACCTGGTGTTACCCATGCCAAGGCACAGCCCTAGTACCCCCAACCAGCCCCTGCTTGGCTCCCCCATCTTGGGTTCCACTTCTTATACCTACACGCCTCTTATGGGCTCCACCAGGGGAAACCTGCCTGATACCCCCAGCTCCTTTGTCTGCCCTGTGTCCAGTGACCATGCCCCAGCATAACAAGTGGGAGACCCTGACAGCCAGGGCAGCCAGCCAGTTCCTCTGGGTACCACCATCCTCTCTGATGGATCTCACATGGAAGACAATTATGACCTCAGACCCCGTGCTTGTTGTAGAAAACCTACTCACCACCAGGCAAGTGCGACCCTTCTCAAACTCCACTCTCCCCCACTCGCTCTGGCCTTCCACTACCAACTCTGAAAGCTGTGGTTCAGATTTTGGCCATCCGGGTTCCTGAGCAAGACCACCTTTCAAAATAAGGCTCACAGAAATGCAGTAGTGACCCCACCACCCCAGGAATCACATAATTTCCTGGAGCTGTCCCATCACCACTATGAAGTAGCATCTGCTTCCATTACAGCTGCTTCCCAGCTGCCCAAGCAATCCCAGGGGGATTGCTGCTTCCCAGAAGCCCAAGTCCAAAAACGGCCATGCTTCTGCCTGCACTGGCCTCTCGGCTGTCCTGGCACCCATGCTTTCTAATGAGAGACACGTGAGGGCATTAATATTTTACTAAAGACTAAATCCTTCTATTTATACCAGTGTTTCTGTAGGCATGGCCTTCAAGAGACTAGCAAATCTAATCAAGCCTGATAAGTTCCCTCTTGGCTTCTTTTAGCACTTCTTTCCCACCTTTGAGTCCTGCGTTGTTAGCTAAGAAGCTCACCAGGACGCAGTCATGCAAAGCCCAAGAGAAGCGAAAAGGAGCCCAGTTCAGTCATCCCTCCAGCCACCACACTTACTGCAGGCTTCCTGTGTGCCAGGAATGGCTCAGCAAGGCCCAGGGTGTGCCAGGCACTGCATTAGACCCTGCCGGCAAGGAGGTCACCCATGACTTAAGCAGACGGACAAGCAAACTGGCTGCATCAAGGAAGTGTGACAAATGTTCCGATCACCTGGGGCGAGCTGTCTGCTTAACGCCTGGACTGATTTTCTTTTTAAATGTGGTTGGAGCTGAGACTGAAGCTGCATTAACATATGCATGGATTTATCCTGACCATTCTGTCAATGTGACCGACGATAATCTTGGCGTGGCTGACTCCTCGGGACCATTCCTGTCTCATCTTAAATGTCCCCTCCTCTGAGAAGCTCTCCCCAGCGGCCTGATCTAAAGCAGTCCTGTCACTCCATGCCATCCTGCTGTCTTATTGATATGATGGCATTTAGCAGTGTCTGGCCTTTTCCTGTGTGTTCACAGGTCCTCCGCTTGGAGCTGATTCTTGTCGGTCTCCGTCGACGCTACACTGTCCACACCCAACACAGGGCTTCGTTCATCTGGCCTCACTGCACAAATGAATGAAGAGAAACAACCACCACCCCGCAGTTCCCCACCTCCAAGGGCCTTCGAATGTCACATGGGGCACTGAGAGCTACATTCAATATATTCCAGAGTCTAATGGGCTTTATTTGTTTGCTTACCCTGGATAAAGCCCCAAAGAAGAAATAAAATGTCACATTTCTTTGCCTGGGATTGGAATTATATCAACTTGGTATTACTGATTCCCATGAGAATCAGAAACTCATTAGTAAACAGATTTTGGTTATTGAAAGTAGAAAAATAAAAGCATGGTGATATCGGAGCCATTTGTTTAGTGGATAACATCTTTCAGGATGGGAGGAGACCCTACCGTAAAACATAAAGCACAATAAGGTCCTCCTGGTGGAAGAGCAGCTGGGTGGCCAGGCTGAAGCTCCAGGTCCTGCAGAGTCAGGGTGGAAACCACCGCTTTAGATCAGGCCACTGGTGAGAGCTTCTCAGAGGAGGGGACACCAGAGCCCAGTCCACTGACCAGTCTGAACAAAGGATGAGATTTGGTTGTGAAAATATTGCTCATAAAAGAAATCATGCTCTGGAAAAGGAGTGATTTCCATGAAAGCTGAAATTATTATTTGCAGCACAGAGAGCTCGTATCTTCAGGCCCGCTGCTATCAAATGCTCCTCTCTAACACTGGCAATCTGCAGAGGGCTAATGAAAATTTGGAAAGTGTAAACCCATCAATGAGGTGCCTGCACACTGCTTCTCATTTATTCTAACATTTTAAGAAACAAATGACACGAAGCACTTATCCCTTCGGAGGCTCTGACCTTTGGATGGCACTTTAAAGGCCTGAATTAAAGGTGTCCTATAAAACCCAGCCTTGTCATTTCACTTGATCAAATGACTGGCCTTTGGAATGCAAAACTTCAGGGTCCAAACAGAACAGCCCAGGTCAGCTAAGACTCCAGCTGCCAATGCCAAAGAGGTGATTATCCATTATCTCATTTCTGATCCCTGATGTGCCCCCTACCACTAAGAGTGTGCCACTGATCCAAGCAGGACCTGGGGCACCAGAGGAACCTCCCGTGATGACAAGGGTTTTGAGCAGGCTCACTGCAAAGGGATCAGGCTCCCTGCTGGCCATCCCCTGGAACGGATCCCTGGAATGGCCACTCAAAGGGAACTGAACAGTGGATATTACTTGTCCTGCCTTCCAGGGCAGCAGGGAAAAGATCCTTCTCACCCTGGTGGCTTTATTTTTGTTATGAAGCGTGGCCCAGCCAGACAGGCCAATGAGAGCTAAGATCTCTATTCACACTGGGCAGTGTGAGGAGATCCGGACGGTGCTGGAGTCGTGACTCTCCTCGCTGGCCTCCTTTCAATCTAACCAGAGTGCAGCTTAGTTTAGAAATTGGATGTGCTGTTGAAAATTCAATTAAAATTTTGAACTTTGGGTCAAATTCAAAGCCCCAGGGGCACAGGTGATCTACAACAGAGATTCTGGCTCTTGAATATCAGTGTGCCCCAAATCACCCAAGAAGCTCCTGGCACACAGATTCCCAGGCCCTGCTCCCAAAATTCTGATTCAGCAGGTCTGAGGGTGGGGTATTGGGAATCTGTACCTTAGTAAGCTTCCCAAATGACGCTGAGAGAGGCAGGTGACAGGTGGCTCACACATTGAGGAAACAGCAAATCGAAGGTAACAATCTTCTGTTTTGCCCATGTCTGTGTGGTAGGTTCAAGCTCATCTGTTCTGCCCTCTTTTCTTAGGACACTTGTCTCAGAAGCACGATCGTGAGAAAGGATCAGCGTTTAGGTCAATGAATCCAGAGGCAGAAAGAACCTAAGTCATCCCCGGACATTCCTGGAGCTTGGATCAGGGAGGTCAGGACCCAGAGTCACTGGCCAGGCCCAATGACCCAGACACAGAGGGGGTTATCACCACCATAACCCAGCACCTGGGTTACAGGTCAGCATGTCTATGGAAGGTGTAAGGGTTGGGTGCTTTTCCTGAGTGTGTGCCACCCAGAAGTCTGGGCATCTCTTCTCAGAAAAATGCTGATTGATACATAAAATAATAAATAAAAAATAAATAATTCCTGCAAAGGAAGCAAATGATACTGAAGTACAGGATTTCAAAATATTTTTTAAACTCGTGACATAGTAATTCATAGTGTTTCTTCATCAACGCACAAGATCTAATAATTGCTGCAATTTGGGGAAAGTGACAAGATGAATAAACAGTACAACAGCTACAGAAAACTTTCCAAAGCCCCGCAACGGCTGCAGTGTGTGAGGGTAAAGTGGCCCTCACTGTGGCCACTGGCTTGGCTGCTGAGGCACTGGGCTTGGTTCCAGGACAGAGGCAAGAGTCCCTTCCATGGTCACTGGGAGGACAATCTCTAGGCACTTTATTTTTCATGTTCCTTGAATCTTATGTCACTACATTCTGCCTGAGGATGGGAAGCACCAATTCAGCCAGGGGACATGTGCTGAGCCCTGACTTCCACATCAGGAACCTGGGCTTGTATCCCATCACCCATTTGCACCTCCGGCAGCTCAGACACAGGTCTGGTCTCCTACCCAGCTCTGGGCCCCCACAGCTGCCCACAACAACCCATTCCTGGGCTCTTTACCCTCTGGTCCAGGGTTGGACATTGCCAATTGGAGGCACTGACAGGAGACCTGAGGAGAGAAAGGCTGGGGAATTTATTCCCTGACTCTTCTTGGTGGTTCCATCTCCTTCAGTTGGGGTCCAAGATGGTTCCCAGCTCCAGTATCACCATTCCCTGCCCTGACCTGTCAGCCATAGGTGGTAACTGCTTCCTGACATGGCTGGTCCCTGAGGAGCTCCCTTGCCCCTGCCCACAGATCTTTAAAAGACGCCTCATCACAATACCCTTGGAGACACTCATGGAGTGTGCCGCCGCCATCTCTTGCCACTGATATGACCCTCACTGAGACAACCTTCAGGGAGTCTCCCCACCTCTCCTGAGCCTTAGCTTCTCATCTGTGGAAGGGGAACTGCAGAACCCACCTCATAGGAGCTGTGAGGACCAGGTGCGGCAGGGGCGGGCAGGCTGCCTGGCCACAGGAACTCCTGGGGGCTCTCATTGATTGTGGGCTCTGAGGACAGGTCACCCTGCTGATGCTTCTGGTGAACTGATCTGCTGGATCTCTTGACCAGACTCACTCTAGGGGTGGCCTTCTGCTGGTACAAAGGACTCATGAGCTCAGTAGTCAGCAGGCCACTCTACATGGGAGAAAGGGGAGGGAGGGCCAGGGAGCTTAGGGGCTGTAGGGCACCCTCTAGGTTTCTATGCATCAATCTCCTTTCCCACTTTAGCAGTGAACCCTCACATCTGACACATGCACTGTTTTCATATACAATGTCCCTTTTGACCCCATGGCATTTTGAACTCGACCTTATGACACCATTTATTTTTTTAAATGAGAGAAGGGTCAGATATTACAAGATTTGCCCAGAGTCACACAGCTACCAAATGCCAGAACTGGTCCAAGCTCTCGAGTTTTCTGGGCAACGTCTTAAACTCTTCGCCAACAGAAGACCTAAGGGGACAGATACTACTAAATGGCTCAAGAAAACTCTTGCCCTTCAAAAGTCTGGGGGCTAGAAGTCCTTCCACTGAGAATCAGAATGTCATCAGAGACACAGTCATCTGTCTACCAGTCACTGAGTGTGGCTTAATTATGTAATTTAGTGAAAATAAGTTCAGTCAAAAACGGAGAGCAAAAGGAACATCTTATGCTTAAGTAAAAGTTGGTGGGTTGAAGATCTTAGCCTCTTTATTTCTCAGGGGAAATATTTTCTTGGTTATAAAGGTGAAGGCACAGAGCCTGGTAGCTTTGTCTCTTCCTCAGTCATCTGGCATTAATGAAGAAAAACACACAAAAGAAAACAAAACAAAAAGTAGTTTAGTTCTCCTTGGATTAAAAACAGAAATCACAGCTTATTTCTACTCTAAGTAGAAATAATCTAATGCTTCATGTACCTATCCTCAAATGTTACATGTCCTGAATAACCACTGTCAGAAATTCAATTTAACATATGATTTGTTGGTAATGTCTGCTATGGTCTGAATGTTTGGGTCTCCCCAAGAGACATACTCACATGCAAAAATCCTACTACCCAAGGTGATGGTATTAGGAAGGGGTCCTCAGGGGTGATTAGGTCATGGGGTGGAGACCTCATAAATAGGATGAATGCCCTTATAAAGGAGGCTCCAGAGAGACCCCCTTTCCACCATGTTAGGACACTTTAAAAAGATAGCAAGCATAAGCCAGAAAGTGGGTACTCCCCAAGAAACTCGGCCTTGATCTTGGACTGACAGCCCCCAGAACTGCAAGAAAATAAGCTACCAAGTTATGATATTTTGTTATATCAGCTTGAACAACATAGACTAAGACAAAGACAAAGTGTATTTTTCATACTCCTGTGATGGGAAATTCCTACTCTCTTTGACGGTTGGTATCAACACGACCGCCCCTCTCAGTCTTTTAAATGCTTCATGGTCATTAATTCCTACAAGGCTTCTGAGAGGAAGACAGATGTTATGAGCTCCACTTCCCAGGTGAGGAGACCAGAGGCAGGCAGGCTGACTTCACCCTTGCCCAAGGGTGAAGAGGAGACCGAGGTGCTCCAGTTGCCCCTGAACCAAGGTGGTCCAGGTCAGGCTTTTCTCTGCCATGCTGGGCAGAATCTCTCAGGACCACCCAGCTTTTCCAGGCCTTCTCTGCCCACCAAACACCAATCACTCTGGTCAGCCTCCACTTTTCCAACAATCTCCACCTGCCCCCAGACACGCACCACCAAAAGCCTCCTTCAGAACAGGCCCCATTCAACTTAAATAGGACCATGCAAGAGTCCTGCTCCCACCTGAGAAAGTCCTTGAGCAGAGGGAGGGAACTGATTATACACTCCTGAGCTTAATAGGGGAAAGCAAATCCATTCCGAATAAATTGAATCAGCCTTCACAGAACACGAAGAACCTGTTCATAAAACATTTGCTAACCATTAACTACCATCCTGCTATTAAATGCTGTTAACAGCAGTTCCTCAGAACCATGCCTCACCAGTCTAGCCGCACCTTTAATGGACTTGTGGCTGTCAACATGACACCCGGGGCCCAGTCATGGCACAGCTGGGGCGACATGTTTGAGTTAAACAACTCTCTCCATTAGTTCTGGTGCTCAGGGCCCAGCAGGCCACCCCTCTCCATGGGAAGTCAATGCTGGCCCTGGAGACAATTGATTCTGCAGAACCACCTGGCTCTGTTTGGTGGCCCTGCATGTCGCCCACCTTCCACCGTGTCCCCACTTCTCTAGGGCATGGCAGGGTGAGGGATCCTATTGCCACAGGACCCATTAGGGCTGCCTGGGGAACTGTAGACTTTGGTCCAGATGGCTTTTAAGAGAAGGCAAGTCTTCATCTGGCTCTTCCGTCTGCATTCCTTCTGATCTTCCTTTCCCTTTCCTTTCTAATGGCTGGTATTCCTCTTCCATATTCAAGCTGTCCCTGATTGCTTATCCACACCCAGGCAGTCAGTGATCACCCATGACCCAGGCCTGTGTCCTGAACCCAAGTTCCTACCATACACCCCATCTGAATGACACATGGACTCCTCACTCTCAAGATGTCCAAACCTCATCCTGACCTCCCATGCTGAAGATGCTTTTTCTCCACCCAACCCCAATTTGAATAGCAAGTTCTCCTCTAACCTCAAACAAGAAATGTGACCTCTTCCTTAATTTCTGTTATTTGTTTGTTTGGTACCAGGGATTAAACCCGGGGTGTTATTGACAACTGAGTCACATCCCCAGCTCTTTTTTATTTTTTATTTTGAGACAGGGTCTCATTAAGTTGTTTAGGGCCTCACTAAGTTGCTGAGGTTGGCTTTGAACTTGGGATCCTCCTGCCTCAGCCTCCGGAGTCTCTGGGATTGCGGGTATGCACCACTGTGTCCGGCTCTTCCTTAATTTCTTAATTATCACATCCATCCATGGGTTTACTAATTCCATCTACTTCTGAATACCTCTGGCAACCACCCTCTTCCTCCCTCGCATATGGAATGAAACCGTCCCATCTCAGTCTGGGCCCCCATCATTACTCCCAAGGATAACTGAGTCTCCCTTTCTCCTCATTCCAATATTCTTCTCTACAATACTATCAGGGTGACGGTCCTAACACTGCAGAACGACCATAAATGTCCCATGCTGGATATAAATTCCATCCTGTAGCTCACACTTCCCAACTCGGCTCCAAACTCTCTGACTAGCCTCACCTCCAGCTACTTTCCCCAATAAACCCAGTTACTCCAAGTTTTCCAGACTTCTGCAAAAATAACTGCAAATATTGGCTCATGCTATTCCTCCTGCCCAGAATGTTCTATGGTTTATTCCTTATCCATGGGGCCCAGTTTTGTGTCCCTTTCTGAATAGTCATTGTGTTCTGCCCCCAGGTGCCTACTGTGACCACCCACAGGGCACTGTCCTTGGAAATGCAACATAGTTTACATTTATTCACATCCCAGCATTTAGTACAGTGCCTAAAACAAAATGCTTTCAATACATTCTGGAAAATGACTTGAAGTCCTGCCCAATCATACTGAAGTATAATTTTGCCTGGATAGAAGAGACTCCAGAAGACAGCTCTATAGGAGGGCACTTACAAAATGAGGGACATTCTCACCTCATTCCTGGGAGACAGAGAGACCCTCTTATAGAGGGCTAAAGAGGAGAAAAGGTTCACGGCCAGCTCCACTAGAACTTGGAATGGGTGTCACATCCAGACTGGTGGGCAGTGGCTCTCTCCCACACACAGCTACAGAGGAAGACGCGGTGTTGGTGGGAACGGAGATAGAAGTGTAACTGGGTACATCTTTACACTCCTACTGCACGTGAGCTCACAAATCAAGTGTAAAACAATGTTTCTGTCCACACAGCTGTCACTGGCTCCCTGGAGAATCCAGTGACGGGCACAAAAGAGAGAAAAATAAGACGGTCAGTTCCTAGAGTGTCAGATCTACCAGCCACCGCCAGTGTCAGCCGCCCTGATACTCCCCAGTCTTCTTCGCAGACCGTGGTTCTTCTGTGGTGCAGGGAGAAAACTGAAGTGTAGTATCTATCCCCACCCTGTCCCCCCGAAACCAGAGGAGTTCTATTTTTAACTGACTAATATCTGGGAACTAAATGAAACTCAAAGGTTTCCACTGGGAAAACATACGAAAATTAATGTCTATTCTCAACCTCTCAGGTCCATCAATAAACTCATGCAAGAGCCAAGACTGGATGTGTTTACATCAAAATCTATGAAAGTACCCTGGCAGAATGGAGATCAACCTGCTGGATCTGGCCAGACAAGACTATGCCCGCCTGTGGGGCTCCAGCCGGATGGCCTCCGGCCCCCAGGGCTCACCATCCAACGTCAGCATCCCTGTCACTTCTCAGAAATGGCTCTGCTCTAAATAAATATGATGGGGGAAGGTGGGGGGGACCGGGGAAGAAGGACTAAGTGTATTTTTAAGAACTGCATAGCCAATCCTCTCCCAGGAATAACTTTTCCTTTGTCTGTATCGATCTCCAGAATAAACAGGGTGAGGAGGGAGGGTGGTGAAAACTGTCAGTGGTTCACGGTGATCTGTCTGCCCCTTCGCGGCCGGCAGAATTAGCGCTCACGCTCTCAGGCTGGCTGAGCCTCTCGGGGAAGATGGAGGGGGAGAGGGGAGGGAAGCAGCCCCAAAGGAGCTCTTCTCTTTAGATCGGCCCAGAAGACCCCCCAGCTCTGGACTCCCAGAGAATCCACAGAGGACGTGTCTATCTTGGCCCATTACTGTTCACGCTTGTATTTTATTATTCTAACTACATGTGATGCTTTAGCTCCCCAGGGCCTGGAGGGCAGAGTCAGCGTCTGATATTTTACACTTTCTCCAAGCCTCCCCCTTCCTCTCTCCTGCCTCACGAAGCTGAGATGACGGAAATGTGTTGCTGAGCCCAATCTAAATCTCTCCCCAGGATTTCATCACTGTGTAGACTTAGATGAGTCGTCCACACTGGCTGAGCTCCATGTTCTACATCAGAAAAATGGGAAGAACATTTTCCATAGAGAGGTGGAAATTAAGGCAAATTAGAAGCAATCGGTAAAATGCACAGCTCGGTGCCCAGCAAGGAGCAGCAGGCAAGACGGAGGGGGTGGGGAGGGCAAGTGAGGCCAGGAGTAGGGCCCCAGGGTGAGCGGAGGCTGCTGCATGCCTGCAAGCCTGGCCCACCTGACAATGTCCCCTTGGGGTCTCAGATTTATGGGTACCACTCACCATATCATACTGAAAAAATTGTGTGTGAATTGAAGCAGGGTGGAAGGAGTCACATTCAAAAGTGCTGGGAAGCTTTATGACTTGAAAGAGAAGGCAATAACCCCCACTGGGTGTCCAGCAAATCCTGGGTGTCCAACAAAGTCTCCCTGCTGTCCAGGGGGAACTAAGAGCCAGGCAGAAAGCAGCGGGCAGCCACGTTTGGGTTTCAGCTTTGACATCTCTGTGCTTTGTAACTTAACTACATCCCCACAGAGCAGCCAAAAACAGATCCCATGGGAAGGCAGCAGATACGGTGACAGGAGCACAGGACTTCTAGTTAAGATTCAAACCCTGACCCATCTTCTCCCTGGCTGTGTGACCTAAAGCAAGTGGCTCAACTTCTCTGAATCACTCATCTTATCTCACTCACAGGGTTGATTTGTAAGAAAAATGAGACGATAGCTATAGATGGCCAGATCAGACCAGGATACACACATGGCAGGGCCCCTTCCCCTGACCCTCTTTCCCCTTTTTGCCACAGGAAGTTTCTGTCCTGCATGGACAAACTATTTGATGCTCTGGACCAGCCAGCATCTCTGCTGAGCTGCCTTTAGGCCCCGCAGGAGCCTGAGCACCGCTGCTGAGGGAGGTGGGGAGAATTCATCGCAGCCTCCCGGCCGTAACGAGCTCAGAGCCTGTCAGCGGCCAGAGGCGCGAGGCTGGGCTTTGACAGCAGCTGTTCCTCACTGGCTCTGCCTGAGGACTCCCCGCGGCTGTGAGGGGGTGCAGGGCGGGCGTGGGGAGCGCCCAGCCACCTTTAAGGGTCTCCGATTGCCTGTGAAAGAGAAACAAGGGGCTTGTTTATGCCACTCGGGCTGAGCAAGCAGGGAGGGGGCCGTGCGGGCAGGCCTTTTATGAGCTCTTCCCCCAGAAACGCTGACAGGCCCTGGACATGAGGTACATCTCGGCCAAACACCACCATCCCCAGGACCCCTGGGGGAGGATAAAACCGGCTGCAAATATTGGTTTCTGGGAAAAGCCAAGTGCAGAGCAGTCCGTGGGCTGGGCTGTGGGTGTGCCAAGCTGTAAGGCCAGGCTGGCCCTCCAGAGGCCGACCGGCCCTTGCCACAGGCCACCAGCCTCCTGGCCTGAGCTGCTCTCCAGGAACACAAAGGAGAAATCTAGTCAGAGTGGGAAGCTGCCCAGGCCACAGAAAACCCCATTCCCAGGTCCAGTCAAGACCATGTCCCCTACATCACTGCCCCGGGCGCGTGGACCCCAGCATTCTTTCATCTCGGCAACGCCGGCAACATAGCGGACCAGTGAAGGCTCCCTCTCAGCCACGGAGCTTTTTCTTTGCCCCAAAGCCCTGGCACCTCATCCCCCATAGGCTACGTTATCTACGCTGTCACCTCCAGCTGGCCCAGCTCCTTGCTCTCCCTGGCCTTAGTGTCTGGAGTGTCACATGGGAAAGGACAGGGTGGCTTGGGCACAAGAAGATGCCCTTCAAGCCCCTCATTCTTTGTGGTGGGAACCTCACAGGGAGATTGCCTTCCAACCTCACAGGGAGTCCAGGAAGGAGGGCCAGGTCTCCATGGGGCCAGAGAGGATGAGGGTCCCCAATGCCCCAGGGAAGCTCCAAGAGTCTGGAACATGGTGGTGGAGGCGCAGGGACCACGAGACGGGCTTGCTTGTGGCATCCCCGGAGTTTACAGACCCAAGTGCCTCTTAAGTTTCTGCCTTGGAGCAGGTTGGGGACAGGCAGACTCCACCCTCAGGAAGAGTCCACATGCAGAAGACTGGCTCTTCTGTGAAATGGCAGGGTCCCCAGCTCTGCCCCAGTGCCTCTGTCACCAAGGCTGCATTTCACACCTCAGTTTAAAGAATGGCACCTATCCCTGTGGCAAAGGCAAGACTCAGGAGCCTGAGTCTACTGGGGTAATAAAAATGATCCTGTCCATGGACACCGAGCTCTGCTTTCACGACCACAGGCTCATTTAAAAATTCTCATTCAAATTCATGAAATGGGCCTGCCTCTCACCCCATTTTTCAGACAAGGACTAAGGCTTGGAGGAGCTCAGCAACAGACCCAGTTGTCACCCAGCAGCTGGGGAAAATCAGGAAGCCTGGGCATACACAGTGTTGCTGCTCCCATGAACTGAGGCTGGGAGAGAAGAAGGCAGAAAGGCTGCAGATGTGACCCCAGAATTCTGGAATCTGTTCTTTCTTCCCATGGGTGTTAATGTACCCAAAATAGCTCAGGGGCTACCCAGCTTCCAGATGGGTTCTCATCCCATGCCCTACCCAGAAACAGACTCCAAATCCAAATATGGAAACTGTAATCAGGACCCTGGGGCCAACTCAGCAGGCCCTGTGTTCTGGAAGTTTCTGAGGAAAGACAAAGTCAACATATCAAGAGATTCATTTTAAAGAGTAACAAAACTACCCCATTCTATCTCCCAAGCCCCAACCTCTAAAATATCCAAACTGACACAGGATAGGGACAATGTTCCAGAACAGGTAGCCAAGGGCAACAGTGGGGTCCTGGGTATTTCAGATGACACTGCATTATTCACCTTACAGTAGAAATAACCCAACTGTCCATCAACTGGAGAATGATAAGCAAAAGTAGAATAACCTGCAAAGGACCATTATCTGCCCATAAAAATGAGTAAAGTACTGACACATGCTACAACATGGATGAGCCTCAAAACCATGGAAAGTGAGAGAAGCCAGTCAAAAGGCCTCGTACTGCATGGTTCCATTTACATGAAAGGTCTAGAAGAGGCAAATGTGGAGACAGAAAGCAGATTAGTGGTCACCAGGAGCTGGTAGGGGGCTGGGATACAAGTGCTCATGGTGCAGATTTCTCCTGCAGAGACCAGGATGTCCTAAAGTTAGATTATGTGAAAGCTGTATGACCTTGTGAACACACTGAAACCACTGATCTGTGCATTTTATATGGGTGGATCTTATGGTTATATAAATTAGATCTCAATAAAGCACTTTTTAAAAAATAAGTCTGTCTTTACCTTCCTTTCTGGAAAGGGACCATGAGAAGGTCAATATTTCAGAAATGGCATTAAACATTTTCATTTATTTACAAGGCCACACACAGAAGATGACAAGGGCTGTGTCAGTATTGCAGCGTATTGTCCAGAGACCCATGAGATGGCCCAAACCTGCCCTCTCATCCTTAAGTCTGTCATTTATGGCATCCCAGTTACTTACTAAGCACTTCGCTTGTATCCCTCATTTATTCTTTATGTTTTTCCAGTCAATGTGTGGGGAACTTTATTGAGGTCCCAAGGCCACATGTGGAGCTTGGGCAGAAGGCCACCCTTTGGTAAAGGAGCCAGCGGAGGGGCTTTATTAATGACCTTCTTCTTGGGGGCAGAGGTTGTTAGTGTGGCCACACTTCTCCTCCTTGCGGCAGTTGACAGAAAGGGGCTGCAGGTGGGCCTAACCGTGGTGACAGATCATCTTGTCACAGTTGCACATCTGGGCAAGCTGGCACAGGGAAGGCTCAGCAATGCCACCTCGCAGGTGAGGCACCAAGCGGATCCTTTGTGGATGGTGTGATCTGAGAGAGTGCGGCCGTCCTCCAGCTGTTTGCCCGTGAATATCAGATGCTGTGGTCAGGTGGGATTCCCTCCTTGTCTTGAATTCTGTCTTTGACATTCTCGATGGCATCACTGGGCTCGGCCTGAAGGGTGATGGTCTTGCCCGTCAGGTCTTTGCAAAGGTCTGCATCTCTGCGTCTGCCGCTCGGGGCCTTGTTGAAGAGAAAGAGCTCCCCTCATTTACTCTTCACAGTGGCCCTGTGAAGCCTTATGATGTTCCTTTACAAATGAGGAAATAGAGACGTTACCTGTGTAGCAACACCTGGCCGGGGACAGGCAGTGAGCGCTGGCGCTGGGATGAGCGCAGGCAAGGCTGTCTCCAGGGCCCTCCCACTCCCCGACCCAGGTGGAGCTCACTTGAGGCCATCCAGGGTCCCATCTCCCAGCACAGCGGGGCCTGAGCTTTCTGGAGACACCTGGCCGGAAGAAAAAGCCGAACTCGCAATAGGAAAACATCTTTTTCTTCTGGAAAGGCCCTGGGCAACGACGAGATGGATTTCCTTTTAAATGACTGTCCACTGCTGTGTGTGATAGCTCTTTGGTTTTATCTAATCCTGCTCAGTCCACGTTACTACTGTCATTTGTCTCCCACATCCCGATGAGGTGATGGACTGTCCTGCCCAGTGAGAAGCAGGCACAGTGACAGGGAGGAGAGAGATGCACCAGGCTGGCCCAAACCCAGGTGAGGAAAAGAACAGCTTAATCCACCAGCAGCAAGGCCACAGTCCTCCGTCGTCCACTCACCCCTCCCTCCGGAATCCCTCAGCGCATCCTCCAGGCACTTCAGGAGGCAAGAGATGAGACTGTAAGCCACCACCTGAGTGAAGTCCCCAGAAGCCCTGCCACCCCACAGCAGGACACACCATGGAATCCCAAGGCCAAGCCCTTTTCCCAGGCCTGACCTGGGCTGCTCTACCACCTGCTCATTCCCCACGTGTCTGTTGTAAAGTCAGTAAGGACACTCGTCAGGCTTCCTAAAAGGAGCCCAGAAATAAACCCGCAAGCTCAGTTTGGTGTTCAGGGGGCCATGTGGGCTCTAACGTTCCTCTACAAGGAACCTAGAAATGGCACACCTTCCAGGCCTTGCCCAGGCTGGCCTATCCTCCAACACAAATGCTCATGAGCCCTCGGTGAGCCCTGCCTGAAAGGGCATCTTCTTCCATGTGTCCATTTTACCTTGAATTCAAACAAGCTTGCAGTTAGGCCCCAAAAACCCTGTGACTCATCCATTTCCTACCAGCCTGGAAAATGCTCTGCAGCAATTTATCAGTGTGCAAGAAAAGAGGCAGCTGACAGCCACGAGCCAGTGCTGCCGAAACAAACAAGAGCAATGCTGGAAACCACACTTCTCATTTTAATTTGAAATCCTACGTCCTGAAGTCTGGAATTTTTTTTGCCAGGTTATATCAGTGTATAGGCAAATTCTTCAGTCATTGAATCCATGGATCCAAGACCTTTTGTACAATTGCAAAAATGCAAATTTGGAAGTTTGGGTACTTAGATATTTAAAGGATGCAGAGAGGCTGGCCCTACTCAGGCATGAGCACTGTGCTTGTAGGAGCAGAAAGGGCCATGTGTCCTTGTTAGCAGAAAGGTACCAGGGCCTTCTGGAATTTGAAAAATGAAAGGAGAACCAGGGTCAACCAAGGATGAACCCATTATCAGTCTGAGTTCTCCCCGGACTTGACCTTTTCCTGCTAGTTCTTGAACTAAGTAAGAGGACATCAGGACATCCAGAGGACAATGGGCAGCCAGTGGCTTTGAGGACAGCAATATGGATTTGAATTCAAGGGTGGCCAGAGAAACTTTGTTCAGAAAATGGTGTCAAATGACATCTTTTCCTTCATTATAGCAGGTTTCTCTGCCTCCCTACCCCAGGAAGGATGGCACCTTGCAGCCAGACCCAACATGGCCCAGGCTCTATAGCTTCTGACACAGTGTGTCCCCTGCCTGTCCTTCCTGCCTTACCTGATTATCTAGCTCACCTGCTCCCAGGAATCTGCCAGCCAAGGTTTCCAAGCTGCTTCTCAGCCCCTCCTTGTCTGAGCCTCCTTTCCTCTCTCCCACCCTCCTTGGAATTCTGACACCTTCCTGTTCCTTCAGATCCTGCGGTGGGCTTCCAGGCTCTGGGGCAGGACTGAGTGCAGAACTGATAGGGTCCAGTGCAAAATGAAAATGCAGGGTACTTGTTCCCAAATCACTAAGCACTTCAAGAAGCAGAGGAGCATGAAGAGAGCAGGGCCTGTAGCACTGCAGACCCCGCAGTCAGGACTCTGGGGAGGATGGTGCCCAGGGAACAGAGAGGCTCTGATAGAATTAGCTACAC